>JAPYZS010001055.1:0-35487 GCA_030522925.1 Trissolcus japonicus | reverse complement strand
CCAAGAGCGTGCTTTATTCCCGAGGGCGATAGCCCGAGGGAGTAAAACACGCTCAAGGGAGTAAAAACAGCTGAAATCCCGCTCCCATGGTACAAAAAGTGCATTTTTTGAACTTTCTAAAACTTCTGATCACTCAGAAGACCTGTAGGCTACCGCCCGATCAAAAGTGCACCTTAACACTTCCGATACTGCAACTCGAGTGCAACCGATATTTTTTCGACATAAAAATAGTATATGAAAAACTCGGAACGAAAACAATGTTATTTATTCGTAAAAAAAAATAAAAACCCCGTTTTTTTGACTGAAAAAAGTAAATGTCCCCTTAAGCTCGGCAAGACTTAAAATTTTCTGTAAATTATTTTTTCTTCTGAAGTTTGAAACAAAAAAACTCGAAATTTGATCCTGATGTTCGATGTTTCGATGTTTGATCCTGGGATCGCCAGGCAGAATCGCACAAGTTGTTTGAAAAACGTAGAGCACGTTCAAAGTGGCATCCAGTCTCGGAAGGCGTTCCCAACAGAGTGAATGATCCACTTTGGAACTCAACCGGCAAAAGGCTGCATTCGAAATTTTGCGCCCCTTCCTCCTTGCTCTCATCGGCACACACTGCGGACGTCAGATCAGTGCCTTGACGAAAAATTCAAATTCCTCGTCGCTCACAGTTGTTCTCTCGTCTCGACGATCGCCTTCGTTGAGGATCCTGGTGTTTTCCAATCACTTCCCGCCTGTGCCTTGACAGCCTCAGATCCTGGAAGACGGCATCTCGGTAGCTTATCTCTGATGACCTGATTTTTGTCAGCCTCTTAATCTCGGAAACTGACCAACAACCTGGTATGACGGTAGGTTCACCGTGGGTGTCTCTTAGCACGTGTGGGCTCGCCATTCTCAATAGTGTTCGAGGCTTGGAGTCGTTCAACACCTGGACACTTGTTCGGCACCTGGACAGTGGTAACAGCGGACAATGGCACAATCGTACAGCAGTGAGCAACATCAAAATTGTGCGGCAATGGACAAGTGGAGCAACAGCATGGCATAGGATCGGCATCTCATAGGCAGCTACACTATTTTTGTTTATTGATATCGGAAAAAGGCGACTGGTTGACGACGGACAGCAGATTACGAATTGAGAGTTCAGATACAGAGTTAATCCAGATGATCTTGGAATGTACTTGGAAGCTAGGATACTTGTTGTGGCCTGAGAAGTCCCACGATGAAGTGCAACGACTGCCCGGCTAGCCCAGGGACCTCTTACAACTATAAAAAAAAATTTACAAATATAAAAAACAACATTTGCAAAATACACAAAATAAATAATTAACTCTCAAAAACTTTGCTGCAATATTTCTAAAAAAATATTTCTTATTACAAAGAAAAATCCATTCTTCTCATACATTAAAAAAAATTGAAAACCAAAAATGTGAATACATGAATACATATTTGATGGCATGCCGGCCTCTAAGAGACTCTCCGAGACCGGGTCGCCAGTTCCTCGTTGACGGTTCCTCATAAACAAACTTTGCACATAGCAATGTTTGTTTTAAATTGTTGATCGATAAAAAGCGCTTAATTTTGTTGATTATCAAAACTGAGGCCCCTGTGCCAAAAGCGTGGATGAAAACGGGACACTCGCGCCTTTGAATCTGGAGTGTTCGCAATCTTTGGACTTTCGTTGGCTCTTGTTGGGCTATTCAGTTAAGAGTCACACTTTTCGCACGATATAGAAACTAAGACACAGTTTGCAGGAGTGCAGGAGCTAAAAAGGGGAAATGTACAGTGCAGTGAGAGACGGGTTTGTATCACGGACAAAATGAAACCCGTTTTGTCGTTAACTTTGAATCATTAAGCTTATCTCGCATGAAAGACTTGTGTCTTCTTGGAAGCTCAGAGAATCTTTAAAAAGTCTGAGATTAAGTGCCGATAATCGCACTTTATTCACCACTTCCTTTTAAATAAGTTGCCCAACTATAAATGAATGCAGTGGAAAATTTTTTTTCGAGTGAAATTAAATCCATTTATTTTAAGTGATGAATATTCAGATAAATCCAATTGAAATGTTTCTCTTCACGGAATTTACTTATTAACAAATATTACCATAAGATTATTATAAACATCAGTGTATCAAGAGGTTTTCTTCATGCTGTGATTTTCCTAAATCTGCGTATAAACAAAGAGAGAAAATTGCTGATTGACACTTTTCTTTAATGGAATAATCAGGTTCAGTTTTTAGTATGGGGATTCATTTTCTGTAACCCAAACATTATATAATATCGAAGCATAACACGACGTTTTAACATTCTATATGATGAGAATAAACTATCAATTAAATGGAACCCTGGAACACCTGCTTCAACATTTCCATAACTGATTTTGACGCAGCATTATAAAAGGATGTTATAAAATCTGCATCAACGTTCTATAAATTTACACATAAAACATAAAAATAAAATGAACTCAGACCCATTATTATCGTGTAAAATATTTATCGCGCATACGTTCGCTAATGCAACCTATACGGATAATAAAATGTAACCCGGCGAGGGAGGAAACGTGGAGAGGAAATTTGTTTGTCGACGATTTTGGAAATATGTACGGGGGGCGCGGCTGATCGAAATGCAAAGTTCACGTGGCGCTCGTAAAAGAGCACAAGGTGACGAGCAAGTAGTCGCTGACTCGTTAAAGCCGACGTTAAAGAGCGCAGCGCAGCATGCAGATCAGGACGTTCCCACAGCGAATCGCTTTACTTCAGGTCGGCATTCGAGTGTTCAAATAAGCGCGCGGGTTAAATATTAAACGTTTTCAAAAGTAGCGTCGTGAAATTGAAAAAGTCGGTTCTCATTTAATGCGGAGGGAGAATAAAAAAAGAAAATGCAAATCGAAGAAAAGGCATCGACGGATAGTGAAAGGGCTCATGAGCTGCTTAATTAATCTCGTTATGCGCGACGGCGATGTCTCGCCGATGCGACCTTTTTTCATTATGCAAATTTTATGCCGCGATAAACTCTGCGCGAAAATGCGAGACGAGCAGTTGAATATTCAAAACAGAATAAATAATTTTCGGGTTAAATAATAACAACGGTGACATTCTCGTTCCTCCGTTCTACTTTTGCTTTGTTACGTTACGACTTTTTTTTTAATGTTATTATGTTTTGTGCAAATTCAAGCAAAAATCTGCGTAATTCGCGATACGCCATATAATTGCATTAAAAACGTTTCACCAAAAGCACATTTTGTGAAAAAGCCGTTTGTATGGCTCGATACTACTCGACGCTGATTTGATATCGGCCGTATAATATCGAAAAAGTGCCTTCTAATTTAATTAATAACTTTTTAATCAATCGCTCTTCGCAAACGGAAAGTGTAAATAAATGATAAGTGGCGCACAGCACAACCTTGTTGAAGTGATACAAAATCATGTAACTTGCGCTTGCGCAGATCAAATTTGTTCGCGTGATTTTAAATTTTAATCTGATGGATGAAAATACGATGTCATTGCGTGGAGTGAACTATCGGGTAATTATTCAAATTATATCTTATCACGCATGGAGGCTGAACCATTTGTTATAAAACGTAATTAAAAATCGTCAGCAATGGAAATCCGCAGCTCCAAGCTCGAATTCGATAAACACCACTTTTGGAGAATTTTGAGAAGATTTTATTCGATATTTTAGCTGTTTCAATAGAATTAGTTTTTATTTTTAAAAAATTTCAAGATAACAGGGTAAAAAAATTATCAACAAATTTGATGTATTTGAGAAAAAAAGTCCAAACAGCAAACGTAATAAGATAAAAGTTTACCACGAATAATCCCAAGTGAGTTCATTCGATTTGATTGAAAAGCCTTTAAATAAATTGTGACTTTGTGCTCCTTTTTCGTTCGCCAGCAAACGTGAGTTGTACGAATGAAGTTAGCGATCCGATGGCGACAGTGCTGTTGATTAATGATCAGCCCGGTCGGGGGTTGGTCTTGTTGCTGCGAAACCTGCCATGCCGTTGACTCTTCTGCAGACTTCGACTCCTTGTGGATGCCAACCGACAGAGACACGTTTCGTACACTCACGCGCCCGGTTTACCTAATATTCGCTCAGACGATCGATTTCTTTCTTTTATTACAGAAGATGTCTAACACCAAAAGTTTTAAAAAGAAGGTCCAAACAAATGTATACAGCTGTGTCAATTTCGCACTCCTGACGATCTCATTTTTTTATATTTAAATTTATATTTGTTGCCGTCACTCAAATAAAAGTGCAATATATTTCATATTATTTTGTTAACCGTATATAACTTGGTTCGATAACTAATCCAAACAATGCAGATCGTTTTTGATTTTAAAACGCGTCATATATCAGTGTTGCAAAGAGCGAAAATAATATTGACAAACTGATCATGTTACAAAAATTGAATCAATTGAAAATTGACACCTCGAACATATCACGTTACTCACACAACAGCAGACACTCAAAAAGTGTGATATTCCGTCAAAGAATAAAAGGGAGCTCGAACAAAAAAACAAGTTGACACTGTTGAATTCTGAAAACAAACTATCCTTACATATCTAATTTTAATTCGGATTGAGACATCGTTTGTTGGGGATATACGAAAAGATGTCACGCACTCGCTTTACATCCTGCTCACGGCTGAGTGAACGACGATTCCGTCGTTGAATTTAGCTTTGGGTACAAAATCGAGTTGAGGGGACCGTTACAAGAATCAATCTATTTCTTGACTTTAGCCTCTCACTGAATGTCACGCCGAACCGAAGGTGACGACCAAAAGGAAAACGAAACAGAAAAAGCACTACACGACATTTAAGACCTGTTCAAATTACTTTCCGACCTTGCGTCGTAATCTCCTCTGTTTTGTCAATTAAGAAAATGCTGGCATTCTACGAGAATTGAAGTGAATGAACGTTTGATTGAAATATATTTTTACAGACATCTGCTAAGCTGATTTCCTCGAGACGTTTGGCAAGAAATGGGCGCCTACATTTCCCGTGTAGCTCTTTTTCCAACATTTTTTTCATAGAAGGTTTTCATTTTTCCATTTATCTAACAAATTTTTCAATGCAAATATTCAATTACACGCCATTGTCGTCAGCTGTTTAAATTAGGCAACGTCAAATTAGCGTGAAACCATCACGGAATACGTCTTATACAACAACTGACATACTGCAAGAAGATATGAAATTACATGGCTTTTTACATAGAATTCAACGTAAAAAGTGCACATCCCAATGTAATCGTACACAGCTCATGTAAAAACGAAAAAGTTGAGTTTTTTACTTTGTAACCGAATGTTATCCTAAATTCGTATTGTAATTTTCTACGTGTCTTTTAACATGCCTTTTTTTACATGTTGAATGAACTTTTTAGTTCGTTGAATTTTGTGTTATCGTTTGTCCATCAATGTTGGTGTAATATAACAAGTTTTTGTTTGCGGTATGCATGAATTAATCAAATAGAAACAGGTGGAAACTTTGAAAGACCAAATTCTGAGGATACAAGGCGCTCGATAATAAAACTTTAACGCATCGCAGTTTCGAGTATCGCGTGAACCTATTACATTAGTTGACGTTGAATTCGAGTATATGTATATATCTACTTTTTACCTAGTCCATTATACTGATTGTGGCTGTGACCGCACGAGGTGCGAGCAGTAACTCACTTCCATTCTTAAATGAGCGCGTTCTTCTTTTCCGGGTTTTTTATTTTTCTCTTTCTCCTTCTACTTTTTTATACAACCGAGAACTCGGGACCGCGCGAGGTATGGACATTTTCTTCGTTAGCGTACATTTTACGCATAAAAGCCTGACTGTGAATTTCGAGTAATAATACTGTAATAAGAAAATATAAGAATGAGTAACGCGTAAAAACACAGATACAAGTCAACGGGACGTTAGCGAATATCAGCTGAACTCGTTGGATACATAATGTATACTTGGAAATTAGTAGAGGAGATATGAGTAAGAGAAAGTGGATACGAGTCTGTCAGGTACACGAAAATGTTTTTAGAGTACAAATAATAAATGGCGTACAGACTCCTGCGAGCGGAGATTATTTCAGCTTCATATTCGCGATCGCTGACTAGATTTTGCTTTTTTTTGAAGAGCTGTTTCAGTTATTACGAAAAATGCATTACGCGGAATAACCGGGCGCGCACAAGCCGAGTCAGCGCCGAATCGTCGTCTTTTTTCGTCGAGAAAACGAACCGTTTCCGTCTGATAATTTTGTTAAAATCATAACTCTCTCTTACGAAATTTTCGCATCTTACGATTTTCTAAAAAGGTCTGAACTTGAGGATTCAAGCATCAAACAAATTCCTAATGGATTTTATTGGAACGCTTCCCTTGATTTTTTTTGGAATAAATTAGTAATACAGGATGCAAATTTCTTATTTGTGAATAATTGTTGCCACGTTACCAATTTATCACGACCCGAAACCTCATCAAACAGCACGTGTATAATCGTTAATGAATTCCCATTAGCCATGTGATCGGGGAAAATTGAATCACATCGCACTGAATGGAGCAGAGATTGGATTCAAATTTATTAAAATAATTAATCGAAATATTAATCAATTGTATGTAGAAATTTTATCATTCGAAAATCAAAAGGACAATCGGCTCGAGTACGTTATTAGGACGAACCTTAATTAATTAGATAATTAATTAATCAGCATTAAGCATTGTTTAAAGCCTAAATTCCATTGTAATTTTAACTAAAATAAGAGAAAATGTTCACTTTTTGCAATTGATGGAAGACTCTGAACTTATTGTAAGTGTATATTCACTTTTTTGAATAAGCTTCATTTATTTTGATTTACAAAGTAGCATTAATTAACGCACGAGATTCTTTTTGTAAATTGGGGAAGGGCTCCGAAATAATGCGAGCGAGGGTCAATAATGCATTCGATATTGGCGCAAGTAATTCGTTGTAAATCAGTTTGATGGCGCAGTCGGTATCGGACCGCGTGCATATCGATGACGCGGCCACCTATATCGCGTCATTTTCTCAGTGTTCAAATTGGCCGGCAATATCTAGCCCTCGGCATTGCATGTAAACAGCACGTGCTGTCTGTATATTTGCAACTGCACCAAGAATGGTACTGTTTCCAGGTAGAAACAGCCAACGTTTAGACGACTTTGCAATTGTTCCAACGTTGGGTCAATGTCAACCGACGTCGTTAGTAGACTACGTTGAACCAAAATCGAATCGGTTTTGCATACAAGGTTGGACCAATGTTCGGAGTTAACGTTGGCAGCCACTGATGGACCAACATGGAACCAACGATGGGTCAGTCGTCCTACCAACATCAAGGGTCGCGCAAGCGACCCGACGAGGCAAGGTTTTAACTTTACGTTGTTTTCAAACATCAAGGAAAATATAAAATCAACGTATAATTTACATTGCTGTACGATACAGAATACGTGATCAATTTTAATAATAAATAAAAGTAAACATTACGTTGAATATAAACAATAATTTATTGTTTTTTTTAATTCAAAATTATTGTTATAATGAAATAACTTATCTTAAACTTCATTAAATCAAATTAAATTTTAAACAAATTAATAATTTTTATTAATACTAAGAAAATATTTTTATGAACATATGAACAAATATAAATAATATGATCATATTATTATGAAAGTAGAACTTTTAAATATATATATAAAGCATTCTATATGTAGTTTTGTCGTTGCAAGGCAACGTCAATATTAACAATTTTTATAAATAACTAGATTAAAAACTCGGGGCGCTACGCGCCCCCCCGGATTTGAAGCCTGACATGTTTGGTTAAAAATTTTTAAACATTTTAACATTTTCCATTTAGTTCAAACGTTGACCAATAGAAAACAAAAAATATATTCCTTACTATTGCACAACTTCATATTTAACACCTGTTTTAAATAGATGGATAAAATATTACTACTACAATAAATTTCTATAAAATAGAAATAAATTGTTCATATAATAATATAAAAAAAATTTTATTTTTAATTTAAAGAAACAACAACGAAAGCATCCGACGTAATAGAATTGTTGACAAATGACATAGGGACAACGTTGGCAAACCGTGAAGTAACATTTTTGGCATCCGAGTTTGGCGTTGCGTTATTTGCCAACGCTTACCCAATGTTGGCGCGACGTTGTCAAACAACGTCGATATAACTTTACGAACGTCGTGCCAACTATAGTTACGACTGTATTTTTCTGCTTGGGTTATGGCACCCAGATTTCATCAACGATACTGATTAAGAAGACATTTACCATCAGTAGCGTAATAATAATAGCAAACTGACGGAATAACCGACAAAACTGCTCGAGAGACTCCATCCAATTGGACTTGGATGTTTCTTGTTCGCTGTGAGCCTATTATTTGCCTACGCTCAGTCCCGCCGTTAGCATGATAACGCTATTGTAGTCGCGGGGCCTGTAACACGTAAGGACGCCAAGTGCCTGTCGTTTCGATCCGCACCGAATTAGTGTCTCGTCGAAGGATCATTTAATCGGATTCTCCAGCCGTCAGCTCATTCACGTTCCGGTGCTTTGCGTACGCGAATAGGAAGTAACCCGCGAATTCTAATGCCAACTGTTAACAACCCCCCCTGCCTCTCTTTTTCCTCAACAATTACGGCAGCTGGGTCGCCGTTTTACACGGCTGCATCGCTGCAAATGATTGTAACATTAGCGTGCAAATAAAAAGCATTTAGTGCTGCCATCGTTGAGGCTGTTCGAACTTTTATGTATCCCTTGGGGAATACACCCGCGGTATTTGCCGTAGATAGTAAAATTTAATCACCAGCCAGTTTTGCTCGACCATTTCAATCATACTCAGGCTCTTCGTCTTTTCTTTAACCGCAATCCTCGGAAAAAATCCATACTCACATTTGGGCTAGAATTCGCTATGGAAGAGTTTTATTTGTAATAATGAATAAATGATCATTTTATAATACAAGAATATTGATGCCATTCGAACCTCTTATGTAAAAGTAAAAGTTATTCTCCTAGAAACGGTATCTATCTCAATACTGTAATAAAAAATGTTTTGAATTAAGACGAATTATATTGATAATATATATCGTTTCCAAAAAACGACACATGCTTGATCCCTCACGGACGAAAATATAACCGTTAAAATATATTTTAATTTATATGATTATTGCCGCCTTTTATAATTTTTTTAAATATATACAGAATATCGTAATATTGCCGCAAATATATTTATATAGAAAAAAATATATTTTTTTTATATTTCAAGAATATATTTTCGTCCGTGAGGGATTCAGCTGGTGGTTATAGGAAAATATAGAAAATATAACAAATATAACAAATGATTGTCATTGTTACATTAATTTAGTAGTTTAGAGGTTACATTGAAAAAAAAGATCGAGGCGTACAGGTATATCTATTCCTACTGCAGATATACTGTGTAGCTGAAAAGTGACCGACATAACCTTATACCTAATACAAATAAATGAATATAGCTAACAATTATTATTGTGACAGACAAAAATTTGTGTGGTACAATTATATATTGTAACTGTTCTCTTATAGATATTGCTGCCCCAAATAAAAGTTCATCTACGATAGATACAATGCAATAACAACAATGGTGGACATGCATGTGATAACAAAAACACATGGCTGATATAGATAAATTTTGTAGTTGCTGCAAAAATATTCTACTAGGTACATTTTTATTTCTAATTTGCGATCATCTTTTTTTAAGTATAGGCATCCAAAAATTAAGAGAATTGGTAGAAGAACGAAAAACGTTATATGTAGAAAGATCACTAAAAAGTATAAATTTAGAGCTTTACAGCAATTCTAGTCTGACCTACACTGAAAAAATTTGACCAGTGATTCATTGTCGATTACTGAATGCTGTATTTTACATTCATAACACTATTTTATGAAAAGGTTTTGCAGTGTCAATAGTCTGACGCAACGACTATCGTTTTAGTCTTCATTTGAACGCTGATTCCGGATTCATTTCAATAATGCGCAAACATAGTGCATTAAAGTCGTCAATACGAGATATAGTGCTTTTCATTTCAGACCAACATTTTCCAATGAAAATGCAAAATTCTATCTGCAAATTATCTAATTGTGAATACGATATGCAAACATTTTATGAAAAAATATAATAAATACATTTAAAAACTGAAAAAATCAGATAAATAATCAGAATTTTTCAACAATATTTCACGTAGTCTATAAATTAATTTTTATGTATATTGTAAATTATTGTATTTATTTGTGCCAATTACCTGCCATTTTCAATACTAATTTTCAATACTGCACTATTGCATATATACCTAATAAAGTAAGCCCTATTTGTATGTCACCACTGGCCTGATGGTACCCGGAAAAACGTTTATCAGAGATATTTCTGGTACTCATTTAGTTTGGATTTTTTTCATCCAAAATATTCTTTTTTTAATCAAGTTTTTCAGTTAAGCCTGACAAATTCCACAACGAAAGTATTCATTTGTTTTCAATCATGTGTAAATGTTAAATTTTTTCCTTATCTCCCTCATCAACTTCATAATTTGCAATGTCGACATTTATACAACAATGTAGCTGAACTGCAGCATGCATGCACTAGCCAGCTATGTGGCACGCATAGGTTGACTTTGCGACACGCACTGGCTAACACTGCGGCACGCACAGGCTGAACCTGCGGCATGCTTTGGATGTACCTGCGGTATGCCATGGTTGATCTTGTGGTTAAAAAATTTATGTCACGCACTTTGCCATACTCACTTTTCCACGACGGATTTATTTATTGTCTGTGGAACGGGGGGAAAAACAAATCGAGCATTTTGGCAATTTTCACCTGCACCTGTTTCCAGATCGTCATAATGAACAAATCACCTTGACACTGGTATTAAGAAGATCGAATAATATAATTAATGGGCGTGAAATTGTACAAGAACATTGTCATTCTGCGAACGCAACACCCTTCTATTTTTTTTGTCCATTGCATCGGAATAATAGCTTTCTTTAAAGTAGGAATCATATAGTCGATTCGCAAACAACCAATCCATTTACGTTTGCTAACATCGTGGTGTATTTGCATAATGATTTGCCAATAATTGTCAACATCTAAAATATATAAAAATTAATCTGTTTGCTTTCGCTTTTGATTTACCCTAACATTATCTACCTCTACTATATTAAAAAAAAGTTCCGCCGCTGCAGCCCCTGTTTCCAAATAGGATTCAATTTGCCATTAATATATATGTATCATATATCGTTATCGTTATCGAAGACGAATTCATCGGTCATGATGATGATGATAAAAAATCATGAGAATGAAAGATATATACGTATTATCATAAACATTCGTGTATCATATATCGTTGGATTCGTAGTCGAAAGACGAATTCATCGGTCATGATGATGATGAAAAATCATCATAATGACAAATATATACGTATTATTATATTGATAAAAAATTTCGCATACAGATTTTGCTATCTATTTGCGGGGTTAGCGCGCGTAGCGCGCAGGGAGCGCAGTGATGAGCGGAGCGAACGGAGTTCCCTAGTGTCATAAGAAAAAAATAATCACTTCAAATTATTTAATGTATTACAATGTATTACCGCATACACTTGAAAGCTGGATGTTTGCACAACTTGTATCTAATGTTTTCGCTCAACAAGTTTTCTTGCCGATTTTCTCTTTCTAATTAATTGCTGCTGGATCGACGAATCACTCAACTAGCCACTTTATATTTATCAAACCTTTTATAGTTCAATTATTTCTACTATTGTTGAAACTCCAGTACGCTTCATATAATATAAAATATCAATACATATTTTAATGCATAATGTACGAAACATCAGAAATGATAAATTTATACATTCAATAATGAAATCTATAAACATTTATTTTCGGTTCAAATATAATGCAGGCATCATAATTTTATGTTTACACTGCAACATTAAATTAATGTCATCTTGAAATGTGATAATAAACATGAAATACAGGAGACGCAAATTATAAATCGAAACAGTATAAAAATGATGACAGACCCCATTTTAGAGTAAAAACATAACCGCATGGAGTTGCATATAACCTTATATGCAATCAAAATTATCATACTATTCGGAGAAGGCGGAATGCTGCATCGTGCGTGGACCGTAGGCCGGTCAATCAAAGCAAGTTTGATCCGGGCGCATTGTCCAGCGAATCTCGTGTGAGTGACATACACGCGTGCGAACGTTATCGTGAATCCTTATCACATTGTTCGTTGAACGTTACATTGGACGGGCTTTCCGTGATAGAACGGTACACATTAATTAGGCTTAGGTTCGTCGAGTACGTTTAATTACTTTCGTGAGATCGCGCCAGTGCAACCAATAAGGCTATGACCTGGGGGCCGGGCGATGATGCGCTGAGCCATTGTAAACATGGGAATAACAGCAACTCATCCCGGATGACGCAAGACAAGGTTGCGTCGCGAATCATTTCCGAACCCTTTGCTGCGATCGTACATTGTAATCACATCGACGGCTACCGCAATTTCCGCGCACTGATCAAATCAGAGCGCAGGCAAACGGAAAAACGTCCTGCCCCCCTCTAAAAAGAGAGCAAAACTAATTAGCCTCGGGATTTCGATCGCGTTTGACGACTCGGCTTCAAAAGGATCTTGAAATTATTGGCTAGCGTTGATGCGGTTAAGCCGCAACGAATCACCGTGCGGGCTTGTATAAAGTCGGCTTCACGCTGCTACGGCTGCTGAAATGGGTCTATTGATTGCTGATCAAAGATGGGTGTTCCCGACTCTTTTTTTATTTCGGAATACATAATTCAGGGCAGATGCTTCCGTGCGATCTAAGGCGCTTTTTACTCAGCCAATCAGTACAATCTTCTCAACTCTCCTCTATATATCTCCCCAACTATACTCTTGCCTGCTCGTTTGACTCCCTTCGTATAATTATAAGACATCTCAAATAAACAACATTCAGAGCTACTCATATTATTGAACCTTTTTTTGACAACTGCAGTTGATTTGACTTAACTAATGTATGGTTCATCCTAAATATTAACAAAGTAGAAGAATATCAAATAAATTGCTAAATTTAATTTTCACAGTTTCCAACGAACTATTCTCCAATGTCCCTTGAAATTACGAGTAAACGTAGATATAAATTAACTCGGGAGAGTCTTCGACCTTTGGGACCTATTTGCGTCTCTATCAGTGGAGTTAAGCGGTGAATTTATACGAGTTTGATTAGGTATTCAAGTACACTGGCTCATGTTCGGGCCCAACGGATTAATGATTTTGTATTACGAAATTTGCACTGTATTTAAACTCTGGATCACAGACACAGTACCCGTTATTTCTTTTCAAATTTAATTTTGTTTCTTTGTACTGTACTACTCAGTATATGCTGAAAGAAAAATGTTTTACTTTTTATTAGCATGTACTGACAATATCACAGCAAATAATCTTTTCTGACACTCTGAATTTGAGAAACTTTTTACACGTAACCGGGGTTTTTCTGAAATTTTGTCTATTCTTACTAAAACCATTTAATTTTGAGATCCACCAAACTTATTATTCAGAGTAAATTATTCAATAAATTAGAAATGATACATTTTAAACAATTTTTATTGCCAAGAATTTGATTTTACCTGCATCATCATAATCCACATGATCATTAACCGTTGAATCACACTGATATTTTCCTCTGCATTATATGGTATTAATCTGTCATCAACGTCAGGCATAAAGGATCTTACATTTTTTAACTTACTGTAAGAATGTTTATTACTTCAAATTTTCTTAAATTGTGAGAAAAATACCATCTGAATTTTAGATTGGATTTTTTGCAGTGATATTGATATATTTAAATATTTTTTATACATAAACTATATATTAGCATTAAATTAACAATTTTCAAGAACAAACAATATACTCTGCTTTAATATTGGGAATATATTATCAATATATTATCTTGCATGGAAAATATATGCATAATATATGATCGTTCTTACAAAGATGTTTATACATACAACTATATGGTGAATGAATAAATGAAAATAAGTATTGCCAAGGATTTTCTGACAAGGCCTCGGTCACCAGCTGGGTTTATCGACACCGCTGGCAAGGCACATTTTATCGCCTACTATAGGCTACCGGTTGAGGTTGTTAATGGAAATATCGTGGAGTACAGCGCAGCCCGCAGGCAGCATAACTTTTATGACGCGACGTAAACCATGCATCGCATACCATCTTGGGTTAAAATAATAAAGAAATGTGTCTCGGGCTTGTGGGTGCGCCGATCGTAAAGTGCTTATACCGACGGGACATGCTTACCGTAAAAAAAGCAAAGGTGGTATCATAATCCGTGCAAATTATGCATACCGAAGACTGCGCGAATCCAGTTTGCGCAGCACTGCAAACGTGACATATCCTATATTACGTTAAATTGTTTTAATTCCAAGCAAGGGATCGATTGTTCGAATTCCAGTAACCACCGGGTTAATCTGTTTTCACTAGATTGCTTTTAACTGAATTGTACGAAAAATGAAAGTATTGCCCATCATTTGAGATCAAACGAAACAATATCGAACGGATCATTTGATATTATAATTAATTCCGTTAGCATTCACCGATGCGAAATCTCGAAATCAGGCCCTCTAGGGGAAAGAATTTTATATTCGATTTTTCGTGTTCTGCACTTAAACATTTTCCACACTTTTTTGGCTTTTGTGTTTTGAGTTTCCATCAGCATAGCTAACTTTAGAGGAGCTTTGACGAGGTTCGTTAAATAAGCAAACGATCTTGAAGCTAAAATTATGCATACAATCGAGATAAAAAACAATGGTTATGAGCTTGTTTTACTTTTAGAAAATATTTCGGTTGATATGCTGTAACGATGTCCCTCGGCAAAATAATACTGCCTTACAACGAAATGAAGATTTTAGCTTCGACGTTCATTTACCCGATTATGGTTCAGGACGTCGTTTCATTTTTAATATTGTGAAATTAATGTTAACATGTGCAAGTGATTTTTCGAATGGGCAATAACATATTATGAAAGAATTCTAGGTTTCCAGAAGATCAAAACATACGATGTATATTTTCAATACTTTTCAGGCAGTTAAATCAAAAATAAATGTACAAATAAAAAAGGGAAAATTGATATGGAATATAGGGTCAACTGAGGTAAATGTAATATTGGAGTAATTTGTGTCACGCTAATTATCATTAACAAAATACAAAAATTGTCTTATATCAAAAGGAAATATTGTTTTCTCATGTCTTACAAACGATATTGATGAAATTGAATTCAAATCATCGGAAAATTGTGATTGTTTTTTCAATTTTCATTTAACACAACACAAATGTCTCATTTTTAAAGTTTTGAGCGCTCCATTCAAAGTTAGTTTTCTTTGAAAATGCATATATTTTTATGACTTTGGTAACAATTTCTTAAATTAGTTCTACCATTAAAAAATATTTGTTGCACCATGGGAGCGGATTTCAGCTGTTTTTATTCCCTAGAGCGGTGTTTTACTCCCTCGGGCTTTCGCCCACGGAAATAAAGCACTTTCTTGGGAATAAGACAGCTGAAAACACCTGCTCCCTTGTTACAAAAAACGCTGTATTGACCTCGTACGCATACTCGAAAACACGCTTGAATTCCCGCTTACATGGTACGAACAATTATATTATTTACAAAAAAATATTATGAATGATTTTTATAGCAAATAAGATAAGCGGGCGTGCTGAAAAGCAAGTTAATAATTTTTTAATGAAACATTATCATTTAAGGCGATGCTCCTATGAAAAATGATGAAAAAAATTTTTTTTTTTTGAAAAACTTTTTATTGTAGATTTTGATAGCTTCAAGTCTCCGCTTTCAGATGATGTAATCAAATATTTTGATCATCAAAAATAATAAATGCCAAAAAGAACCCGAATTTTAATCATTCTGTTGTGTTGAAGTACAAATAGAACTTTTAATCGATTTTTCTCTGAAACTTTTTTTGCTAGTTTTTCGAACTTTGAATAAACAATTTCTTCAAAAGTTATTAACAATAATTTAAAAAAGGTGCCGAAATTCAGCTCCTTTTTCGAACCGCCGTACAAAAACACGTGTAACTCTGTCAAAACAAATAAAATCAAACAGCCGTCTGATAATTTTTTTCTTCATGAAATTCTGAGTGTTTTGAAAAAAAATTTGAAAATCGGTGCAGTGTGAGGGGGGAGGGGGGGGGGGGTACTGGAACTATTTTGAAAACTAGCCATATTTAAAAT
The DNA here is from genome assembly GCA_030522925.1 of Trissolcus japonicus. Taxonomy (NCBI): domain Eukaryota; kingdom Metazoa; phylum Arthropoda; class Insecta; order Hymenoptera; family Scelionidae; genus Trissolcus; species Trissolcus japonicus. The sequence goes on along the minus strand of JAPYZS010001055.1, from coordinate 19,209 downwards.
ATTATTGTATAAAAAAGATTCTTAATATTTTTTTCAGTTTTTGATCGTCTGATCAAAAATGATATTTTTTAATTAAATAAGTGTCCAACTGGTTAACTATTAGTTCTTCGAAAAACTGCACTTTGTCCTAGGGAACCATACTGATCTTTTTCCTTGGACAGTAAGTTGAATAGGTTAGAACACAGTGTAAAATAGATATTCAAATTTCACGATGAAAACTGAAATAACATAAACGGACAATGGGATATAAACGTTAAACGATTGTTTCATCAAATATATCTATAGTCGCTAAGAAAAGCCAGGTAACTATAATTTTTTTGAAAATTGAAAAATCATTGGAAATGGAATAGATTTTTGATTTACTCTATCAGATCCAAATTTTGATTAAGTATCACATTCGAAAGTTATTTAGAAAATAAAAATGAAAAAAATATCACTTTTCAGGAAGGTGACATCAGGTGACTCCACAATCTTGAAGAAATACTAAAAAAAAAGTGAGAGAAGAAGGTTAAAAAGAAGTTTAAGTGTAAACGCGAACAATGATTGCAATTAAGAATCAGAATATCATGAAATATTGAAATTCATATACTAGAAACAAACTGAATTTCTTTATTTTTAAAAATAAAAATTTATTGAAAATTTTATCATTTTCAACGTAATTTAGTCTTTAATTCATTTTGATAAAAATGTGAAATTACAAATTCAGTTTCTTTTGTTGCAACCTTTATGATCTCGGCACTATTGAACTTTCACCGATCGATCTTATATTTGCGTTTTTGTTTAATTTCTGGCTTACGTTTCTCTGTCACTTTTTTCTACTTGATTCCGGGCTGTTTTCTGTAGTATCTTCGTCTGATTTCTTCGATATTTTTGTTTTCGAAAATTTCGGCAAAAATTCCACGATACTTTGTATCATTTTGTATCTTTTTTATATGTGAATGCTCAGTAAAATCATTCGATATTACTAACTGTATATTTTTATATTACAAACTGAAAACCATGTCATCTGTTCTATGTTTACTATTGACGAAGATAACCACAGTTTTCATTAAATTTATTTTATGTGTGATTTTGAACGTGAGTTCGACCGGTGTTGTCTGATATATAAACATGTGCTGAGAGCAATTTTATTAAAATTACAAAACATGTTACATCAACGCAACGAATTGATTCGCCAGTTTAAAACTGCTAAGGATTTGATGAAACGCAACAATAACGACGATTACATTAAGTCGAGTCATTCTCCGCGCTGATCGTACACCCTCTGGTGAGCATCCCGTTACAATGCTCTAGTTGTTAATGAAATGGCTGCTGTTATCGTTGGAAACACATTTCATGATCGAAATATAGTCCGTGATACGCGTTTTGTAAATTAACGAATGTCATAGCTTCTACGATGCTTTGCAGTATCCACTTATTTTGTGAAAGGGTCAAGAATGATACTCATTCGTTATGGGCAGTCGGCAAGTTTTAAATAAAGTTTACTTAATTTAACTCAAATTTAATAGGTTGAATGACATTTTTTCTCGGAGTGCTGTTTGTATGGTTACTCACGAATACCAAACCGGTCATTTCTTTGTGTGTAAGCAGCTTACCACCCCAGCCTACTCCACAACTGATTTTGAAAGATAACTGACATCCACTAGATATCAATTTATAGGAACAAACAAGGATGATCACGTGACCGTTGAATCAGACTCTTCGTTAGATAACTTGGCTCACACAGACTTCATATTTTAACATACAGAAGCCTCCGTGAGAAATATCAGCACCTCAACAGCGAATTGAACGACTCTTCACCTCCTCTATTCTATCGCACATCTATACCCACTAGTAATACAACTTCGCTTGAAACTTCCCTCTTCAATGATTTACGCAGAATTGAAGCTCTTAACCTCCTCGCTTTGATTGTGTCTGACTTCTACGTATAAGGGCTTCTACGTCCATAGGCTGCTTACGTACCGTCCGGAACATCGAAGGTGGCGATACAATTCCTTCAAGCTCTGAGTGACGCTAGAGCCTGTAAAGTAAGTTTCCGACCTTCGAGAATCCATTACAAGATCCTGGACTACGGCCGAGTTGCTGACGAGGTAAGACTGCTGGAATCTTACAGTTTGGCAATCAATAAACATGGAAAAACATCCTCAGCCGTAGAAATACGCGTTTGTTACCCTGAGCAACAAAATCATCGCTGGTAACTATCGTCCGATCAGCCTGACATCTTTTTCTTGCAAGGTGCTCGAACGTTTTATAGTTGATCGTATATTAAGCTTTGCTGCTAGAGCTACCCTGATCATATAACGCAACACAGTTTCTAGGGAAATTGATAGCTTTTAACCTTCTCTTGTGTTTTAACGAATGGACCACAGCTGGTCCGTGGGGAGTTCACAGATGTGATGTACCTAAACTTCTTTACAGTGTCAATCAGAAGGCTCCTACACAAACTTCACCATTTAGGGATCAATAGGAAACTTATAGCTTGGATAAAAGAGTACATGGTACAACGAACTTCCCCTGGGCAAAAATGACCAAAGGAAGGTATCAATGAAATACCACCTTAACAGGTACTTTTTTGTCAGAATGCAATCCTAGGTGGATCCTGGCATCAAGATAACTGAAGAATAGCCGCACTCCAAGGGCAATACACCCAGGCCCGGAGAACCTTCGGCAAAGCCATAAAGGCTTACCATAAAGGCTTACTAGCCTTTATGGCTTAAGACATAGCTGGAAGGAGCTGTGCAGGGAAGTGAATCATGACCCATGAGGGCAACCCTACCGAACAGTCATGGACAGGCTGAGAAATCAGGGTTCAGCTTCGCCATCTTGTCAAGAGTTCCTTGCTAGGATAGTAACGGCTCTGTTTCGAAACAACAGGAAACAACCTCCGCGACCAGCCCACTCGAAGATCTCGAAGTAGGGTCATCAATCACGAGAGAAGAACTGCTGAAGGCCGCACGAAAGGTAGGGGATTCCAAGGCCTCAGGCCCCGACGGAGTACCGAATGTGGCTCTCAAAACAGCTATCATTTTTCTGGAAACCTACTATACCTACCTCACAGAAGAAAAGCTCCCACACTGCTGGAAAAAGCAGCACCTGGTTCTCCTGCCCAAGGGCAACAAACCACCGAATGAGCCCTCATCCTACCGCTCAATTTGCCTGCAGGACACGGCAGGCAAAGTGCTCGAGAGCATCATCTGAGGTTGATGGGTCAAATCATGCAACTCTCCACGTCTACAAGCCCCAAAGATTTAAAAAATGAGAACAACTTATAAAAATGGAATGAACATTTAAAATTTTTTTTATTGTATCAATATGTGTATTTTTTCAATTTTTTCATTGTATATATAAATAAATTTATATTTTTTATTTTATTTTTTTTTACTTTTATTGTTAAGTACTGGTCGTCGAGAGCTTGTCCATAAAGTTCTTTATTTCTTCCAAATTGAGAACTTTTGCGTTTTTTGGCTTATATCCTTTAGAGTTGTTGCCAAAATAAGTAAACAATTCGTTGTAGTTGTAGTTGTATACAAAGAAACCGTATTCGCAAGAAATGTGAATTTTAACAACGTACATCGTGTAACGATTTCATCGCAACAACTTACGAAAAATTTCCAGAAAGTACGATATACATCGTTATAATTACGTTATATGTTGCAGAAAATTGATTTCTTACGAAATCGGTTTCTCAGTGTAGTCGATGTTTATCGTAAATTAACAACGTTTTTTTCAACATCGACGACAAGACCCACAAAGTCGATGGTTTGAATTTTTGTTACAGCTTTTTAAAATAGGCAAGCAAAAGTTTTTGGTTGACTGCTTTACGCGGTTTTTGGTTGTCCACCTCTTGAAATTGTTATATGCCATGTTACAACGGTGTTAAGAAACTGCAGGATTCGAGGCTCCACGCGCTTCTGCCGCCAATCCTTCGATGTTATCGAGCCCCGTCAACGGCGCCCGGATTCCTCTCCTCAAATTCTTTGAGGTTATTTACCTCCTCCTCTGCCAAATCATCGAAATCATCCATCTTTTCGTTCAATTCTTCGATATTATCGGGCTCCTTGTTCATTTTCATTCAAGAGGCACTGTTATTGTCGTCAAACACACTAGATAAAACGCACGAAAGAAAACGCTTCTTAAACCAGTCTATATTTGAATACCGAGTTTTCTTAAATGCAATGACCGTTAAAAATAAAAACTATCGCCCTCATGGATAGTGAATTTTCTAGTACGACAGTGGCGCAATCTCCAACAACGCTTGCACGCTTGTTTTTTTAGGTTAGTCATACGTAAAATGCCCATATCGGCATAATAGCAGACGACCCGTGCGGAAAAATAACCGTGAGTAAGAACTGCTTTCGCGCAGACTTATCGATATTGAAACAACGAATTTTCACAATGGGTCGGATAAAAATAGTTATTACTTGACTAGTGACAAGGCAGAAGAGGCTTCTTTCACCGAGTGAGCAGAACAGCACGAGCGAACCGAGTGGTGTCCATGCTCACGAGTATGGACAAAAACGTTTATAGAAATGTTAAATAGAGATCAAATTTTTGAATTTGAAAAGAATTTTTTTTTAATTTTCAAGTATATAAAAACTTAATTCAACTATTTTTTGATTACTTTATTCAAGTGGAATATACTTAATTCAAGCTACCTTTTTCTTCAGTGTAGTCATCAGCTAAATTAATTTATACTTTCATATATTACTTTAAACCCCCCCCCCCCGTAGGGTCATAACTGCTTGCAGTTATAATGTGTAACTTTTTTTCGTTTTAGTTGCTGTCCAAGAAGTTTTTGAGCAGCATAATTTTTTAATTTAGCCAACATTTTTGGTTGTGCTCGCCGGGTCCAATGAAGTCCCCCCACCGCCACTGACGCGTCTTATTGTCAAAAAGTCAGCTGTCGATCTCGTTTGTTGTCGTTGACGTCGTTCGTGCATTTCAGTTATTTTTTGTGAAAATTAATTAGTTTCGCTGACCAAAACCACCATATGTTGTTTTCCATCATCTCTGCGGCTTATTTTCTGTTGTTTTTCCAAATTGTCACCTCAAAAAAGGTATTTTTCATTTTTTCAAATTTGAGGTTGCATCACAACCTGTTGTGCGGTCAATTCTCTCACTCGGGTCGACGTTCTTTCTTTCTTTTTCTTTTTATTTAATCATTCATTTTTCTTCTTATTTTGTTTTTGTTTATTATTCCTTTCTTTATTCAATCTATTTTTTCTTTTCGTTGTTTAGAGTCATTTGATTGTTGTTTTATTTCGTAACCAAATTTTGATGTTTTGTAAACACAGCCCTTTTAACATAACATTTTTATTGTTTGAAAAATACCCGAACCCCAAACGTCGCAATATATTATATTTGTTTCATTTAATTTCGACTGCTTTAACTAAAATTTATATAGATTAAAATGCATTGTTTGTTTAAATGTTCTAATGACTAATAAAATTTCCAATAGTAAAAAAGTACTGATAAAAACACAAAAATTATTACTAAAATATAACATCTCTCTAAAATATTAGAAAAACGACTGTAGACTCCCATAACCTGTGTATACTGTACGTCTGTATTTACATATCATAGATGTATGTGTACGTATACGTAACACAGTGGTGTGGACTACACTATGAAGCGTGCATCGACGGACCGCGTGTATTTGAGTTGGTGGAGCGTGTTGATGACAGACAGCGTGGGTAGACCGATATCAATGGCGTCCAATCGCGTCCCTTGTATCACACTGGACGTCGGTCATCCGCTGTCCTTCTCGCTTTTTCTCTGTCTCGCTTGTAGACTTGTGATCATTATCAGACTCTCTTCATCTTTTACTCGCCTCACTTCTAATCCACACCACCCTTCTCATCCATCACGTCGACAGCTTCGTTATGATCGCACGTTGCATACGGATCTAAGCGCAAACACTTTTCCAACAACGATATATTATTCCACAAAGGTTCAAAATTCAAACCGAAATTAAAATATTTAAGCTCTCATTGATTATGTTCTTGTGCTTTCCTCCTCAATTTGACTGTAATCATGTTACTTGCAATCAGATTTAATGCTATCAAATAATATTTCTACTCAGCCTTAGAATCCTATAATAGAAGATTGATATCTTCTATATTATATTATTATAATTTAGTGATTCCGTGGTTTATGAGAGAAAACTGATTAAATGAACCACTTAACATGAGTATTTAAATCTGATCAAAAAGAGTAGAAACCAATCTTTTTTTCATACATGAAACATAATGAAATATCATAGAGCAACTTAATTATGAGGTTTATTGCAAACATTCTTATTGCTAACAAAGCTTGCTGTGATTGACATTCGTCGAATATTTGAATTCTAGTTGGAAGCAGCATGATTGCGTTTTCAACTTTTCCAAGTGAAATGCTTCAGTTACTAGAGTGAATTCGGTATTCGAAATATTTTGTACGATTAATTCATGACAAAGGGAGTACAAAATTAAATTGCCTTTGTCCACTCAGCTGCACCGGACATTCCCACGAAAGAATGATGCTAAACATTTTGTGAAATTATCGCTATTGGACAGTTATTTATAAGATCCTAATTTAATCTCGCGCTCGTAGGTTACCTAGCGAGAGCTGATTCTACTTTTACGAATGAGTTTATTCAATTACCAAGATAGCTTTACTTATTTCAATGACCGCCGCGTTCCGCGTTTAAATAATGAAACATTCCGCTACGCGAAAGCTCGCTTCTGTTACCTTAAAATCTATTGTTTGTTACTCCATTTACAATGAAATTTTTATCGCTTGGTAATCCGATTATTCGCAATCAATTCAAGAGGGAGAATCTTGTATAGAATAATGAAACGACAAATTCGAAAAGAAAGAAAGTAAAATTCGGTTTGCTGCATATTAATAATGTTGTTTATTAATATCGAACAATTAATCGCGTCAATTTAGAAGTTCGAATAACTCGTTTGTCTTATTGAACAACTCTAGCTCGGGGGCTTTTATCGCAGAAACAGAAATGGAAATGAAATATGAGCCCACTTCATTACCCAGCGTATGGTTTCAGGCAGACGGTCTCTTCTTTCTTCAGAGAAAGCCAGGTTTGATTGAATGCGAAGAACAAGATAACTGAGCACCCAAGACGTGATCTCACGTTTCTTTATCCAATCGTTTGTTTAATCAAATCTAATTTTTCTCCTTGAACTTTTCTTCTCGTTGAGATTTGCAAACATGAAAAAGCACGGAGCAGATGTTGAATGTCTATAACTGACTAATAATTGTCTAGCAATTGATCACCAAACTTTTATCGCGAAGACCCACTTAAAATAACGACCAGAAATCATAGCAATGCGTAATCTGTAAAATTGCACGTTGCAAATTTATGAAATTGTATTTGTACGGCTTCGCAATTAATGTGAAACGGGCCCCTGGCTTTTGCCCTCATAAGTTGTAGTTTACATTGGCATGGCTTCTTCCGCTAGAGCCTTTTGATCAAACTTTCAGAAAAACTCGAGGAAAGACATTTTTGAAACACAGTATTTGAAACAGTATTTGAGTTCATGAAAAGCGTCAAGTCAGGTTAAAATGATACACCAAAACGCCTGGTATTCAAATATATCAACAGTTCTCTACGTATGTGGTGTCGAAAAATTTTCTCTCCAACGTTGACTGTTTGTAACCGCAATCGATTTTTGTTTTCATTTAAGCCAAGTTTATTATCTCATTTTCATTTTTAAGATAAGCAACTATTCGCACTTCTGTACAAGTACAGTTACATGACGCATGTACCGGTACCCGGTCATGTAACATGTTATTAACAAAGTCAAATAATTGAACTCCTAGATGTTGTATTCATATCAATACTGCTTACATTTCGAAATTGTAAAAGCAGCATCAAAATATCTGGAGGCGCGTCATTTTATAAATAAGCCACTTGAGTATTTAACTGTCTGCACCGTAGACAAAGAAAATCAATATTTTCATCAAATATCGTGACCCTCCATTGAGCGCTCATTCGTTTGTTTATGTAGGCTGTATCACGCAGCCCCTGCCTGGAGAAGACTACTTTTTTTTAATTTCATGTACACAAACAACTTCGTCAAAGGCATTCCTGTTTTCAAAAGTTGCCTCAAGCCTTTTTTTCATCCGAGATACTTCTGTCATGTAGTTTTGCAATGCTAGAAACGACGTCGGATCCCACGATGATTTAGTGCCGCTACTCTGGCTCTTTTCCAAATCACTTCCTATATCGTTCGCGTCGCGATGCCTTAAAATAATAAACGTATATCCAGATTTTACGCAAGATGCCCGCGCTCGAGTTTTCATGAAAGTTTCCGAACGAAACCACCGTGTCATCTGATCGCGTTATTTATTTCCACCAAGTTCGGCCCCGATTTACGAAGTTGCGACGACACTGACACTTGCCGCGCATTCCAAGTAACTTGTCTTCCGTCTCATCAATCTAAGGCTAGTCGTGTAACACTGCCAATTACAATATCGGCTTGCGAAACGAGAGTTTGAGGTTTCAACCAGAAAGGGAGCGGCTCTTCGGGCGCTAATCTAAACTAACACAGTGGTTGCGCTCAATAATATTACCTGCTGGTATATTTTCCACCTGTTGCCGGTGATCAGTCAATTTGACGTTGATATTTTTAGAACAGTTATCTCAACGACTGCGATAACAAATTATCAATTCAAAGTTTGTATTATTTTCCGATCATTTTTTTTTCAACATTCTATTGTGTTGCAATCTCCGAAAGAAATCTAACCCCAAGCCATTTTGAATTTAATTCGGTCTCATTAGAAAATACCAATCAAGTATTTTAGACATATTAGCAAATGATTAATTCGGTTTTTGATTCAAGTCTTGATTTCTACAATTTGCCTGTAGCATAATGAATTTGTTCGACATGAATTTGAGGTTCGATTATGAGTTATACCGCATGTTCAATCGCATTTAGCTTTATGTATAAACATCAAAACAATAGTCGCTGTGATTTGAACTCGTGTTGTTTTCATCAGTGATCAGCTTCTATTATTTTCACTGTCCAACGAGATTGTCAGGTCTGTAACGAGCGCATTTACAAATGCATAATAATTAAACAAAATTGATTCCGACGTTTTTTATTACGTTAATTATAATTGTTAAGCGTTCAATATAACATAAGTTATCCTTTTAGGTTTATGGAGAGAGGTCACATGCAGGGCGATAGAGATTCGATGCATGCGAGAATCGAATCACACTACAAAAATAAATCTATATTTACACAACAGCAGTGGTGTGATAGATGAAAAATGCAAAAATTTCTGATCCTTAAATAATTTCACAATTAACAGGAAAATAGAATTAGAGCAATTATGTTTCGCAATTTGAATGGTCAATTGTGAAAATCACTAAATTAAGAGAGATCAGTGTACACTGCGACGATCCAGACGTTTTTTTTAAATATAGATACCTCGAAAGTCAAGAAAAGGTATCCATTTAACAAAAAGGAAGAAGAAAAAGTACTCTTGTCATTGTGGAACCGAAACCTGCTTACACAAAAAAATAGAACTGAGCGCAAAAATGATGAAAGATTTGAGTTATATGTTGGAAAAAAGACTGATACCCAGTGAATATGCGTATTTTTATAACAATATTTTAGAATAATTAACAGTACATTTCATTTGTTTAGTTTGTTTGTTTATATTTTATTAGATATTATTGTATAGAAAAATTGGCCACCAATGGGAGAATTACATCACATTGGTTTGACAAACCTAGCTATACTCTCATAAAGAAGCTAGGTCTCTAAAGCATGTAGCATTTGCACATGTAAACCGCGCGCGTAAGAGTACAGTGGACGAATGTCTGAGTGCTCTAGGGTTTTTGGTGTTAACTCTCGCGTTATTTGTATTGTATAGAAAAATAAAAATTATAAATTATAAAAACGTTGTGTGATATTTGTATAAGAATTATAAGATAAAAGTATTTTAAACAGCTAAGATTTTGGCTTGAGATAATTTTCGACTAAATTTCGAAGTAGAATAGTTTTCGTTGATAATCGGTCAATGTGAATATATACTTTTTGTTTAGAAACTATTAGAAATTAGTTTTTGATAAAAAGAAGCGAAAATGACTAGTCTTTCAAGTTAAAACGGAAGTGCATCGTCTTTTATTAGGACGTCGATATAGTATCGTTTTTACATTTTAAAAAATCATGTTTTATTTTTTTATATGAAAAAGGTTTTACAACGGGAAATAAATACTGTAATTAAAGGTCAACTTCGAATTTAGTTTTAATATGCAAGAAGACATTCTGAAATTTTGTTAAATTTAATTTCAGAAGTTCGCAGTAGATAAAAATTGATTCCTCCAATTAAATGTTATAAATTCACCGTGTTCACAATATCATCCAGGTAAACGAGAACTGACTCGTAGGATGAGTCATAAGGTGTTAAAGTCTCGTTAAACATTTTCTTGAAGCGTACGAAGGATAAACTGAGATCTTTATCATTATTGTCATTATCAAACATATTAGTCAATGGAAAAGAAGCTTTTGCGCGGCAGAGAGAGAGCTAGAGAGAGAGGGAGGGAAGGAGAAAGAGAGTGCTCAGTGAATCGGGGGCGTCTTTCCAAGTTTAGCTCGAAATAACGATGTTATATTCGCTTTGAATCTCGGGTGCCAATTAGTTATCAACATTATGAACAGCTCATGCTTCTAATTAACGAAGTTTAGGCATCGAAGTTAAAATGTCGAACAAGCGCAAGATCACTTGTCTGTGTATTTCGTTGAACTAGATTTCCGACCACCAACGACTGTCTACTCGTCTCATTACCCGAGTCAAAATCCATTCAAGCTGTTCATTAGGCAATTGACACTAATCACATTTGAGATTCATATGGGAAATATAAAAAGTTCTGTAATTATTTTTTGAGCTCACAACCGACTACATTTTTTTCTCTCAAACTAAGTTAGTTTTCTTCTTTTACTATGTAACTGTAGTTTTTTTCCGAGATAAATTTTTTTCTGAATCAACTCCTTTGCATGATAATATCGAGTTGATCCAGTTCTAAAAACAAAATCATCTTCTTTAAAGAACTGTTTCCAAGTTTGTTGTAGAACAGATTTCTATTTCAAGTCGCATCCTCGAAACAAACGGAACAACAATAATTCTTCAGATGGGACGTTGTAGCAAAGACACGTAATTTTAAAAAAGTACTTAATCCAAACGTGAAGGGAGATCACGTTTGTTGAAACAGATACATAAAAACGTCAATCTTGTCAGTGCGTCTTGGAAAATGCGTGGCTACTCGGTATAAGAATGCTTCAGGGTCTAAGTTCGGGGCAGAGGTAAAGTTAACGAACACGTAGCATAAAGTCGTAAAAGTCGTCTTACGACAAGTCGTAACACAAGGGAACATGGAGCGAAACTCTCTCTTCGTCATCCTTTTCCGCACGCTATGCGAGTTTTCTTTCTTTCTGTAATTGGCAGGATCTCCCTTTGGAGTTAAAGTTAAGTTTCTAATAGCAATAACCGTCTTGCCTTTTTTTCGTATTCCTTAGCGTTTTTCTACGTTGACTTTTGCGTCTTGATTGTGTCGCGTGCGTTTATTGCAAGAGCTTGCAACAGTTAAAATTACGTTGTCGTAAGAAAAGATTTTTTCCGGTAGTCTATATTAATCGGTCGATTTCAAATACAAGAAAGACCAATACCATACTTTGTTCCACCAAAAATTTCGGTTTTGAAAAAATTACAAATTTTCCAAATTAGATGTCAAGTATTTGCATACTTCGTAATGCTATATTAGATTCTCAATTGTCGATCACTTTTATACCCATAACGAAGAAAAAAATTAAATTGCACAAGAAATTGATTGTGGCAGATTGGCGAATCAGAGACAAGAGTCGATTTATCCGTTTCATTATAATCTATTTTTCTTTCGTTATGAAAAAATAAATCAATGAAAACGTTCCTCTTGTACAGTTCGGGTCAGATTTTCTGACAAGTTCATTCGTGATTTTGCCTTCTTCTGTTTTTGTTTTTCTTTTTCTCCGCCCTCCAATTTCTACGTCTTTCGTTCGACTCCTTCCTTGTTCCTTTCCTGCAAACCAATGAACAACGCAAGTTATTGGTGGTGCAACGGTATCTCGCCCGACCTACAGTGTTACGTCCAATAATGTGTAGCATAAAACCGCAAGAGAAATACTATCTTCATTGTTTCAATGGCCACCGATAGAACAAGTAACTTGCCAGCGAGATTGTATTTATCATAGGAGTTACTACGCAGCATATCGCCTCGTTTTTGTGCATTACTCTGTTTTCTCCGGGCTGTTTTTATGGTCCAAAAAAAAACGACTTATAATCTTTTACGCGGATCATTAGATATACCTATTCATGTGCCATCAAGATTGACAGTCGATGTATAGGACACTTCTACATATAACTTTGAATATTTCAAAATTCGTTCCATCCTCGACTGATTATATATAGACGCATTTTGTTTACAAATTAATAATATAATGTTTATAAATGGATTGACAATGAAACTTGCTTATAACTTTTGATATAACACAAATAAAACTAATTCTAGCGCCATTCCAAAATGACCCCAAAAGTCTACTTTTGACATAAAATTTCTTCAAATGAAAAACGAGTAAAATATATTTAAATAGTAATTTTTTTTTAATTTAAAAATTAAGGGATTCTATGATTGGTGATTATATGATAACATTGTACAGGAAAGAAAAATGGATAATTTAAATGATAATGTGCACAAGGGTGATACTACTCCGATACCCGCACGATACTACTTGTCCTGTGTGTTCACTTTCATTTTTTTCTCTGTTTTCGCCGGAGCGTGTTTCCCGTACTTCATCCTCCTCCTGACCGTCTCTTGACTTTTGTAAAGAGCCGCGCTCGACCTGAGAGACCGAAAGAGACAGAGTCACGTCTCTCGAAACCAGAGTTGCTCTAATTAAATTACGTACGCGCACGTATATCTACGGGTAGTTTTAAGGTAGGTGTACAGTTGTACTGCATGCTTCAAGTTCCTCTGTGATATCTCAGTTCGAGAGTATTTCATCTCAAAATCAGCCTGTCTCCTCACGTTTCGTCTTCATGCTTTTACATTTAATTTTGTCGAGTGTAGTGAACCATGTAAGCCCAGGAGTTGAGATAATTTTGTAATGTTCCATGTTGGATTTCGGTTATTATAAATGGTGTCGAATTTTCGTGCCGAAATCCCTAACAAAAGAGCGCCGAAAGGTGAGAGAGCACGTTTGAATAATTGTTCAACTTCACGCGACATTATTTACATTCGGTTTTTAGGAAAAACACGCTAGCCCAATGGCACAGGTTCGTCACCGGCTTACGCGTGACACGAAAATATAATGCGCTATGGAAAAAGACATCAGCTCGCGCGCCGTTCGAGATTTACTGGCAACTCGTGTCCAAAAGGCAAAACCATTATACTTGATGTCACTTTAAACATTTTGTTCACGAACATATCCCGACGCGGGCTTTTGAATACTTATGAAGAATGATAATTCGCTGCCGTCACTCGTCTCTTTCAGTATTGGGCACCGAAGAATCTCAAATTTATTGTTATGCAATTAGACTTGTTTCGAGTCACATATACAGCCAAGTATTTTGCATACGGTTGTAGACATCAAAAGATCGTTTGAATAGTTTCTGACGGTGCTTGTTTAATAAAAATATAAAATAAAAATGTATGATAAAGATATCAGGTTTGCAGTCATTTAAAGAGGAATATACACCTAGAGCAGTGAAAATTACACCTAAATTCAAGAGGAGATTATTAAGAGTGTACAGATCCATTGTTCCAAACAAAATATATTATGTTTGAAACAGCATTTTAAGAATATTTCTCTCTTCGTTTTGTAATTCAAAAAACTGAAAATATCTCCAAAGAAGTGACTATACACTCTTTCGGAGTTATAAGTGAACCCCTTTTTCAAAGAGGTATTTGACATACGATTTTGGATTATTTTTTCGAGTGATTTTTGTAGCAGCTTTCTCTCTGTGTATGAATTAAAATATTGTTAGTTTCTTGAACATAGGCATGTATTTCTGCCTACAAAAAATGTTTTCATTTAAATTTTTTTTCACATAACATTCAAGGCCAGGCTCATAACTCTTACTTAATTGTATACTATTGTTGTTTAGAATGTGTGAGCATAGAAATAGAGTGAATAAGAAATAGAAATTGAGAGTTTCCCACACGGACAATTCTACGTATATCTCATTTATAAATTATTTATAAAGCGGCAATAACTTATATAAATTTAATATAAAATAAATATAAATTTTATCGAAAAAATATAAAATGTTTTATATAATAAATATAAATTCGACATATATTTGTACGTATATTTTTGTCCCTGTGGGTTATAACAACATGCACTTTTTAGCAAAAATTTTTTGCTAAAAAGTCTGTGAATCATCTTTGAGTAACCCTGATTTTGATCACATTGTACGTTGTTATCTATCGACAGATTCACCCTACCACGGTGTTTAATCATCAGAATTGGTCATTCTTCATTATCGTACCTAACCGTTAAGGTTTTTAATGAGACAAAATTAGTAGTCAGTCTCGGTTGTATATTAAGTACCGAAGATCTTCAGGCGTACGCACCTAAGTGTTTCATCATCCTGTCGACCTGATGAAACATATTATCTTATTCGCTTCTAATTAATCGCAGTAGAGTTCGTACAGTTTGTAAGCAGCCATTTGTAACAGACTAAAGGGATTGTAATCGACCGACAATTTTTCAAACTCTAACTGGACAAAAGTTATCTTTGGCGGAGAAATTCAATGACTCTAAACTAGTAAACTGATTCATGAAACTTGCAAATGACGTTTCAACATCATACTAAATATACCTGAAGCCCTACAGCCAATCACTAGCAGTCCGAGTAGGGAATAACTGCATTATCTTTGTGAACGTACAGCACTTTCCTTAAAACTTTATGTGTATATTCAGGTCACTGAGATTTCTCGCTTTGACCTAAATATTAAATTATAATGAGTGCTTCTTACTTCATTAGAATATACGCTCATTAATCTTAAGTGGGTAACCAAAAATGGGGATTTTCAAAAATGATTTTTTTAAACGTCATTAATATCAGTGGAACGTGAGTTATCTTGAAAATAGATCAGCTTCATAAAATTTGTATTTTACAATTTTCTAGTTACAAAGTAATATAGTTCATCGAAATATATTCCTGTTATATAACAGTAGAATAGTATAGCGGGAAGCAGTATTTGAAAATTACATCGAACAGAAAACTTTGTTTTATGTTTTAATCAAAGTGTATAAACTTTAAATGATTTATAAAATGTCATTGATTGGAATACACTGAAAAATATTTTAGTTTTTCGCTGTACCCACATGAGACAATTTCGACAACTTAAGGTTCAACAGTTCTAACGTTTAAACTTCCTGCAAGCACAAACTTTGGAACTGTTCAAATTAATGGAGATCGTTTTAACAACATTTGTTCAAAATAGATTCATCCGGGATTATACTGTTCAGTTTCTTATCACATCTTAAAGATTTACTCGCGTTATACGTTGTCGTGTTCCTCATAGTAATTGATGAAAAATCGCATTCATTTATTTATGCGAATGAAACAACGTTTGCCGCCAGCGTTCTCCGAAAGATTGAAAACTGCTGTCTTAGCGGATACCCGAAAAGTCGGTCGTTAAAAAAAAATTTGCTGTTGAGGCAAATATTAGAACGGTACCGATGTATCACGTCATCGTAACAGAGAAGTCGAACACATTTCGAGCTCGTAAGCGATGTCAAATGACTGCGGAGCAAAAGAACGAACGGCCGAACTAAAGAAGGTAAATAAAAGGCCATTCCGATTGGACGATCAATTACATTGAGCCTGCATTATTCATAGAGCCGGCTGCAGGTCGCAGAAAGCTCTGCCTCCATCCTACTCAAATCAAACCGAATTCCGAGCAATAGAGAATGGGAAAAGAAGGAGCTGAAGGAAAAGGAGAAAGAGAGTATTTGCATCGACTATCGCTCGAACTCTTACTCAGATCCGATCCAAGAGCGGGTATATAGATATATTCCATAAATGGTCACCAAAATAAGGTAATGGATAACGAAACCAAAAGGAACAATCCACCGGATAGACAGAATGAACTGAATAAAATCCACCTAGACCATTCTTGGTAATTGTGTCGTCCCGCAATGTCCTTATAAACTCACCAGTTTTAAAATTGCTTTTTTTTATAATGAATTGAATAAAAAAGTAATAATAATTAGACTCAATCAAAAATAACAGAAACTTGAAAAATAGTTTGATATGTTGTTTAAACAGTTAAATAAAAATGAATGAGTATAAGTTGTATTTCATTTAGTGATATGTATGTATTTCTAATAACGGATCATAAATTATTCTGTATGATTTTGATCACTTGCAATATGTCACTCAAAGAATCAAGACACTATTAATTCTACCATTTTATAAAGATTATGAAAGAATTATTTCTCTTGTGACTATCTCTGGGACAAGTTGGCAAAGCGGATAAATTGAATTATGTAAAATGAAGCACTTCATTTGTTTTGCTTTTAGTTATTTCAAGACAAAGCCGATAATGCCACGGCAGAAAAAAAATTGCCAGCAATATTTATTTCAGCAAAAATTCTCGACTTTCCCTGTTGTTTTGACAAAAATTCCAATGTAACTTCTCTCCTTCTACTTGAATTTTCATCATCATAAAAAATCAAATCCCGGAGAAAATAAAAATTTGACATCATTTCGAGAGTGTCAAATTTACTTTTTTCTTCAAGATTTTCAATAGGATTATAGCGCGGGAAAAAACATGAGCAAAGAAAGGGCAACGGACACAATGGCAAGAGATTCAGTAAACAGATGATGCTCGCACGATGGAAATGGCGAACGCCGAGCGACGTCAACTTAAAATGTTGCTCGTCATACATAAACATTTTTATTTACATTACTTGCGCGAGATATTCAGTTTGTCGTGTCTCTTTTTCTTGTGCCTGTAGTTCAACGATTTTTTAACCTTTTTGTCTTGCTCATCGCACTCACTTAAACTCATGCTTTCTAAAGTGCTTTGCATGTCGTAATTCTAAACTTTCGTTAAATTACTTTCACTGACGCATAATGGCATCATTTTAAGGCAATCCGTAAGGGTGATTTCGTGGTTCTAGCGATAAGTGAATAATTTAAATGTACCAGAAAAAATTAGAAAGACTCTCAGCACAACAATTACCGGGCACCCTAAAAATATTAGACAAAATAACAAGATTTATATTTTTGACAACTAGATTGAAAATGTATTTTTTTTTCCAATTTGGACGGAGAGAAAAAGTATATGAAAAACGCATGGCGGTGCTCGTACAATTAATCAATGTCGCGCTCATGCAATTTTTCGATAAGTTTTTATCATAAATAATAGTCGATCACAGAATAATAGTCGATTATTCTATGCCGGTCGAGTACTGTTAGAAGCGTCGCAATCTTTACACGCTTCACACAGGATTTTCCTATGGTTGTGAATTCTTCTACACTGAGAAAAAGCTTGTGGTAAAAATTACTATAACTTCTGGCAATCCAGACTATAATTATAGTAAAAAATATAAGAATGTTACAGGATAATTCGTAAAATGTGTAAGATATGTCTCGATTACTATATGTTATAGTAATTTTTATTACAAATTTTTTCTCAGTGTATGACTACGCGTCATAGAGCTAAGTTATGTTCGCGTCGAATTATTCTGTGCGATTCCGTAGAATTAAACTGTGCGCTCCGCCATGTGACTATTCCAGGGTTACTTATGGAATAAGTCTATGATTGTTCTCTCCGTGTGGAACTCAAATTTTTTAAAACTCCTGACAAAACACCTCGAACCATAGCTCCAGGTGACCGTATGATAAAAGTCATTTTATTCGAAAACTTCAGAATGTCCGCTAATTGTTGTAGTAACCGAGTGTATATGAATGAAATAATTATAAAAGTACGGGCAACTAGGTAATTGCGACACGAAAATGCAAAGTTGTTTTCAAATTTATGTAACTTTTGTAAATAATATTTTGGCTTGCATTTTTTAATAAGTTAATCAGACCCTATTAAATGAAAAAAAGACATTGGAAAATTATTATATGAAAAAAAAATAAAAATCAGTTTCATAACCTACCTAAATTTTCACAATTACTCCATTGCCTGTGGTAAACTGTGATTCTAATACCAAATAAATAATATCACAATCATACGTACAAAATTGTTTTATAGAAAATTATGGCAAATAACATAATGTATTAAAAATTATAAAATATTAATTGCAAAACGTCTGCTGATTTTTGTGTAGGGTAAACTGGGATAATTGTGACAGTTTGGGGTAATTGTGACATCTGAATAACTTTGTCAAGTTTCGAAATTCATATGTTCTGGAATAATTTTCTTAACTATATTTAGATCATAAACTTGTACAGACAATGAAATGTTCCAAATAAATTGAATTTTAATAAAAAAACTCAGTCATATTTTACCCTGTGTATCACAATTACCCCAGTCGACCCTAATAATTTGTTATAATTTTCAAAATTCTGTCACATAGATGTACATAAATTGATATATGGACATTTATAAAATTAGCTCATTATAGATTGTTGTGTCGAAGAAAAAATACAAACTTTTCTTAAGGTGATCTATAAGTCAATCTTATTTTGTCTTGTGAATACATCGGTAATACCATAATTGTTGCACCTATACAACTTATGCATCACCTTAACACCTTTTTCGTAAATTTATTATAAAACAATAGATTAAATTTGTTACAAACAACTGATAAAAATATGCGTAAAACGAACTAATAATTAAATTTAATTTGGCCTCGATCGCGTCGCTTGATATTGTTTTAACCACTTCGTCTGATGTACTCGGACACCTTGAATGTGCGTACTCGGACGCAAATGAGACTTGGTCTCTGATAGACGAGGTGGCCGGTTCGAGCTCTTACCGAATAATGATGCTTTTGAACCGATGTTTTTTCATTTATATACAAATGATAAAAAAGGTTTAGATAATCCCCAAAGGGTCTGGCATTGTTTTACCAAATTTTAAGTTTATGACCTAAGTGTCACGCTTATAATTGGATTATCCCAGATTAAAAAGGTGATCATTGTCCCAAAATATTTCTTTCGTTTCAGTTTTGATTTGAATAGGAGAGTATTTCGGATGTA
>JAPYZS010001054.1:0-25846 GCA_030522925.1 Trissolcus japonicus | reverse complement strand
AGCCCTCTAAGGAGCTGCTTTTTGGCGGACTGCGCCTTGGTGGAGCTGCCTCATGGGGAGCTATCCCCCCAAGGGGGATGCCCTTTTGCTAGCATAACGCTTAGCGTTACACTCCAGCGTAACACTCTTGGCGTAATGATCCTGGCGTAACGCTCTTAGCATAACGCCACGAATTCGTGGAATGACAAACAATATATTTTTTATACTTTTTGACAAGCGATCTTCAATATATAAGTTACCATTATTGTAATAACGAAAAAACGAGCCAATCGGTCCATAATTACTAATTTTAGCAATTTGACTTGGATGTCCCCTTAATGACTGATGTGACAGGTGGTCCTGTGCTATTATTGTCTGAAGACAGTACGTCTTAACCAGAGTCTAAATCACACAGTAAGACTACTCACTTAAAAGATGTTGGAGTAACCCCATCATTGGCCCCTCTCTATCTGATGGCAAATCTCTACCCCGCAAAGCCTATACCCTATTGGAGTTGCGGATAAGACCTGAGAGTCCCTGCTATGACCCTTGTACACTGCCATCCTGGCCACTCATTCAACCAAGAAAATAGGCCGATTTTTGGTCGACCTTGGAGCATCCGTTATTCGGGGAGAACATCCGTAACTGATGTGACAGGAAAAAATGTGACGTACAGTCATTAGCAAATATGTCTAGTCAAGAATGGCATATACTAAGTAGCATCAGACCAGTCATATTCACTAAAGATTATACATCGATGGCTGCTTTACGTTACATCACTCAGTGATGTGACCAAATGAGCTGGGGATGTGACTCCCGGGTGAAAATCCCGCGTGTCACATCAGCCGTAAACGTCCAATTTTTTGCGTGCACTATTTTTTTTGTTAGATGACAGAATGTTTTTTCCAATAATCTGGCGTCACTGAATCTGAAAATATATTTCCAATAGTGTCATTCTACTAGAATAAATTTTTTTTCTGAACCGCTAAATGGAATTTAATACTGGATTTGCTCACATATATCCATTTATAAATTTTGTATACAGCGACAATAAATTTTATAAGTTTAATATAAAATTAATATAAACTTGACATACATTTTTACGTTTATTTCGTCCGTTCGAGTTATGTATCTCCATTGAACAGACTTTATTATTATAAATTACAAATTCCAATTAAAATTTAATAACCTACATTTTTGCACCTGTGCATTGGTTCACAAAATGTAGGTATATATTAACGTAATGCTACTTTTCTGGTGAAAAATAGAACGATAAAAAGTTGAATCATTGAGAAACTCAAAGTTCAATTGCATTTTTTCATTCTAAATATTGAAAATTTGAATGTCACAAATTACCCTGAAGTCGACTTTTATGAAGAATATTTAAAGCAATTTGTATGATATTTATGCAACGTGATGCTGCATGTATGTTGCACATATATTGGCATATATTTTTTCATATGCAAGAATTTATGACTGTGTACATAAAATTGTTGCTTTTGAGGAATGATTCCTTAAGAATGAGGTATTAATACATTTTAAATTAATAAATGAAAAGAAAGGATAATGTGTGATAAATAAAAGAATGAAAATGAATAAAATAAAAGAAAGGAAATGTATAATTAGATATATATAATAAATTCGATCTATTATATATTTCCGTCTCATAAGTGAGACAGAAATATAGGCCTGAACCAAGAAAATTTTGACTAAAAATTAATAACTATAGCAACTGCTATAAAATACTTTAGTTTTTCAATGACAAAGAGGTTAAATTCTATAATTATTTAGTTATTTACTCGAGTTAGTTAAGGCTGGCTTGTACTAGTAGAAGCTTGTAAGTTCACTAGATGAAGCCAGCTGCATCTAGCTATAGCTTTTCAATCTCAATAATATTGGTTTAACAATAACATAAAAAAAACAAGTTAACAAACGAACAAAAAGATGAAATTGATCGATAGTTCATCTTGAAACTTCATTCCCATTCAAAAGTCATGCCTGGAAAATTTTCTTCAATTTACAAATCGTTACAGATTCTTTTCAAACATTATGTTCATTTTGAACGGTCGTAAATGAACCAGTTTAAATAATGTTGATCTTTAGCCTTTTGAATGAGCCAATCCTCGTTGCTCTCAAAATGTCAATGGCTGTTTACTGGCTAGCTGGGTGAAAATTCGTCAAACTTGTCTTTGAATCAGTCTGCATATTTATTACGAAGATATCAGTTCGACTTGACGGTTCAACTTATAAAAATTGGAAAAAGTGTTTTTTTTTTCTACATAAAAGTTAAAAGATATTCTTTTTGTTAAAAGAAAAAATGAGTTGTTAAAAATAAAAAAATGTATATTACAAAGTATTATAGTATTAAATTTGTTGAAAAAGATTTTCTAATGTGTTGTGATTTTCAATTTTTGATTGATATTCAAAAAGACTCAAAATTACCATCAACAAATGTTTTTTCAATCGTGCTGAAGTGTATTGTTTCCTTGAAACGTAATTTCTCCTCAATAAGTTTGTCACGTGCACAAATTTAAAAATCGTTTTTCATTTTTAATTAACTTGAATTACGAAAATACTTTATTTTAATTTGTTTTTAATTCAAGTATGTCATAATTAGAATCTTAAAATAGTTAATAATTATTGATTAACCTTATATTTCTTTTGTAATAAATTGAACTTTCGCACAGTTTGCACATATATCAATATCATGGCTATAATTTATTCCTTAAATGAATATGTATAACGTTTTTCATTCATTTTAGTGAATGATAATAAAGCAATCTGTTTTTGAATATGTAGTTAGTCACATTTTCAGTCGTGTATTTGGCTTCGTCGAACATTCGTTCTCATGACCATATCAATTTTCATAACATGAAGAAATACAGTTTAACCGGAAAATTTCTATCCAATGATTCATTGACAAAATTTATTGTTGTGTGCTGATTCGTGTCACAATTAAACTGTGTCTGGTGAATGTTCAGTTCTGTTTTGCGAGCAACTGTTCAAAGAATTCTTCAATTTTCTGCGATTATTGAAGACGTCATTACGATATTCCAACATTTCTTATCTTTGTGAAATTTCGTCTTTCAACTTCTTCAGAAGGTGATGTCATGATTTGCTACCGGCTTCCTATTCTCGGTGTTAATTAGATAAGAAATTGGTACATATGTATTTTAGAGCAAAAAAGTGCAGATATTAGTCATGGAAACAAAATAAAACGATAAGTAATTAAAGCGTGTAAAACTTGGATGCGATGCGGGCACAATATAATACTTGTTTTATGACAAAGTGGGGATAGGCATACATCTTCAACTACTCATATATAAGCTTTTGACTGTGGCGCTTCTCTTTTGTTGTTCCTGATTGGGCGACTTCCGAGTCTTGGCAAAGTAAGTTCGTATTTAAGTGCTTTCGTTAGTAGACGTGGTTAAACTTATAGTGCAACGGTGTCCGTTAAAAAAGTTCAGTGACTGTATAAATGGGATTTCTCGATCGTTGAAGTATTAGATGTTTGTCGATAAAATTTCAGTCGAATAAAAAGAAGTTTGTTATGAGAGGCGAACGAGTTTCTTATTTGTGACAATATATTCCAACAAATTTACTCGAATTTTGTTTCACAAATGACATTAATATCTATTTCAAGTATTCGTGATATTTGATGAGTCATGAATTTGGCTGATGACTGCAGCGCACGATTAATATGAAATAGACATTGATGGCAATTAATTTGTTTGTACACTACCGTATGTTTTTCTACGCGTACAATTTATTGGACATTACTTTTAATCATGATTGATTTGATGATTAATTTTATTTAAACAAATAGTATAATACTAAATAAGTTTAAATTATACGTTAGTTCCCGATACCTGACAACTAATGAACTTTCATATTCTTTCACGCTTGAAAAATCTAAACAACACTGTATGGAAGTATTTTTTATCATAATGGTAATGTTTGGAGATTCTTATGTTTATTTGACATCTGTTAAAACATTAAATTAAATGTTCAACGTTTTCAGCAACAAGTATATAAAAGTTGTACAAGTAAAACTCTTAAATTTATAATTTTATATTTGTTGCAGGTAAACTTTAAGTCTTTATATTTTTCTTACCTGAATAAACGAGTAAAAGCAAAGAGACACAGGAGGTCACTTTTTCCCTAAAAAGAAACTTTCATTTTGAAAAAAAAAGAATCTGTTTAATATTCTAGTTCCCTGTTACCTTATCTCTCTAATGTTTGGATGTTTTGATTTGATCCATTATCTAGGTTCTTTTGTTGTGGTTTTGAACAGAGAAATTTTAAAACTACTAAAAATATCCATGAAATCGACATGTTTTATCTAAGATGAAGGACATCTTATTTGTAATTGAGACAAATTGAAATTCAAAACAAAATTTTCACAGTGGTGAAGATGAATTAGTGAACAGGAAACTAATGCCAACAAAGTATCAGGGCAACAGATTTTTCCAAGAGTTATATTATGAGGTTCTTACAGTTTTGGGAATCTTATGATTCTTACCTGAACGAAAATTCTTTTAAGAAAGAAATAATGCAAGTTGTGTGAATCGTAAGTTTGTGTGTTTTTAAAGCAAATATTAACTATTGCTGAACCAAATAATGCTCTGGTGTCAAGTATATCTGAAAAAACAAATAAATTGACGTCAAGATTGAACGAAGACAAAGAGAAAAAAAAGGAATTATGAAAAAAAGTAAACCATGTTATGCAGTATGTAGATGTCGGACATGTAAATATGATAATAGTAAATCAAATGACAAGACAACCATTGTATAGAATATTGCGTTCCCATAAAATTTATGTTTAAAATGTCAAAAAGTGTTTAAACATTTATTTTCTAATGCACCTTCATATTCATACCCTCTAAAAAATAATCGATCGGAGCAAAAAATAGTACTATTGGACCAGCCCTATTTCATCTTAAAAAATACCCAAGAATAAAAATCTTATGTCCAAGAAAATTATTCTTGGGGGAAGAATGCACGCATTAAATGGAAGAAGAAAGTTCTTGGTCTAAGAAAATAATTTTTTGACAAAACCAAAATATTCTGAATTTCGATTTCTTGATTAAAGAGTAAAATTTTTTAGAGTGTAAGATTCATATGAATGATCCACGATTATTTTTAAACTAATAAATCACATAAAAAATATATTTTGAATTTTTAACAAGAAAATTCAATTTCTTGAATATTTATTTAAATAAATATTTGTGATGAATTATTAAATCAATCTTTTTTTGACTTTACTAAGCCGTTCTTATAATATAACATTTGTATCAGAATTTGAACATTATTATCATTAAATTTTATATTTGGCATTGAATTGAAACATTTTGACATTTTAACTTTTAAGATATCAGTATTCTTCCAACTACATATTTTCATTAATGCATGTATATTCTAAAGTATAACTGGTAAACTACACACAGGCGCGCAAGAACGGGATCCGCGAAAAATGCATGCTAAAAATATGGTTAGCTACTATAGTGTTTGGTTATCTTTTTGATTCCCTTATTTCAAGTTTGATTACGACCGAATAATTAACAACATGAAAAAATTCGTTATTTGTTTTCCGGGTTGTTTTTTTATCATATACTTTATTTGCATTAACACACTCGGTCTATGTTGCATCAGCTCATTTGCAAACATTTTTTGTCACAATTTTTTTTTCAAAATTCTGTTGCGCTTGATAAATGAAAACGATTGGAAAATTGAATGTGCGTTGATCATAAGATTATATGGGGATTTCTTTGGTCTGAGGACCCAAACTGTAATTATAAAGAAGGTATTTTTTTTAAGAATTAAAAGCAATATTCAGGCAGGTAAATTCGAGATCAAACTAGTTAAAAGCGCCTAAGCTATAATGTTGAATCTTCTTATATACGAACACGTGGAACAACAAGTGATTTAGAGTTGAATGAGCCATTGATATTTCACAAATCATTTTGTTCAAGTTTTCATTCACCCGTTCAATATGGTTTCAGTTCAATCTGTTCATTTATTTGAAATAAAACTTTTCTTATATTATTATATTATATTCTTATACATGATATATTTTTATATTTTTTAATTTTTTTAGGTTACTTTTTGAAATAATGAGAACAAATTATGCAATGATTTTTAAATTCAAAACGATTGAAAACGTGTATTTAACCCTAAATGGCCAAACTGGGGTCACCAGTGTACCCCTATATATTTTAAATTGTTAATCTGAGTAGTTTATGTTAAGATTTTACTTTACAATCATGATCATAATTAATTTAGATTTTCCTTTGCACTTTTGAAAACTACACTTCATAACGAATAGTTTAGATGTACTATTTTTTTATAAGTTATACATACAGCCGGTTTACATGTTATTATTGTTAAAATAGATGAGGTCTCCAGTGACCCTACTGTGACCGATTTTATTAGTTTATATTAAAAATACGTATTTATTTATATAAATGAAGGCATATAAAAAGTTTATTTAATGTTATTTTGTTTCTTTACATAATATAACAAACTTGACAGTTATATCAGAACCGCGATATGCAAAATAATAAAACAATTTGTTGTAAATCAAGAAATCAATTATTCTGATCTCTTCAAAGATATATATCCATAACAGCCAATTGTATACACATATTGATAAATAACAAAACAAAGTTAAATGCACAAATCTATTTTAAAATGAATAATCAAAGTGCATAAGCGACTGAATCAAACTTTTATAACGTGTTAATTGTTGTTAGCACTACCATCTCGATGCTAATTGTCATTTTAAACTCTCTTCCAGCTTTTCCAGCATTATTACCTAAGATATGAAAATTTGCTGTATCGCTTCAAGTTAATCAATATTGATCATATTTTATACAAACGGAAATTCGAAGTGACAGAAGTCCGGACGCAGTTTCAATTGAGAATAAATTTTTCTTACATTAATTGATGGCAGAATAATGTATTCATTGATGTCATAAGCGAATTGAAAAATCTTCAACTCACATTTACCAGTCAGAGTAGCTACACACAAAACGATCAATGTACTGCACTCATGAACGATTGCCCTGCGCTGTCAATGTATATTTATTAAAAAAAATTAAATTTCAACTGATCATTAATGTTTACTCAAGGTTCCATTACATAAGATTATCTGCCAATCACCTGGTAAACAACGTCAAACATCAACAAATGACGACATCAAATTTTTCTTCTTCTGATAAAGAATATTATAAACCTTTTTATATAGCAAAGCAGATATTGTTCCTTTTATACGAGCATACAAGAAATATGGATTGTGTGTTCAAGAGTGTTTGATTTGTTAAAAAACACTGCTGATTTCGAGAATATTTTTTATTTCGTTACATTTTATATTGTCATTAACCCTTTCAATCCCAAATTATTTTTGTTAAAGGGACAATTTTTTTTCTTGTACAATTGTTTTTTGCATAATCTCTTAAGATAAAAAAATGTTTTTGAAAGAATTTCCGAATGAAGATCTGCGAAAACACGCAATGTTTTTTTTCTCGCCAAAAATTTGAATCACGATCGATATCAGCGAATCAAACGCGTGGTGCTCTAAAGCAACGGTGGGAGCAAAAGGGTTAATAACGTTTAAGATTTTTGTATAAATAAAAAAAACTTTTTTTGGTAATACAATTTTTTTATTTTTAATTACGCGGATCATTAAGGGGAGGTCTCAAACTTCGAGATATCTTCAAAACGAGTTCAGTTTGTGAAGGTATCACAAGGCTTGAACCCTCCCCTTAATTTTGTGTGTGTTCATAATTAATGACGTTCGTGTCAATTGAAATTATTCTTCAAGAGATATCTTAATGAAGAAGATTTTGACTGTTTTGAAAACGTCACTGTATTCGAATTTGACCGAGTTGTAACAAAATAAGCAGAAATATCCGTTGTATACATCATTTATTCGTGTGAAACTCAAGAAAACGTCGTTCTGAAGTTAAGGTAAACATTCTATTATCTTGTTGTCACCAAGTTTACTAACTCCCTTTTTTAAATAGAATATTTTCAACAAAATACTTTCATACAATTAATTTGATTGACAATTTGCATATAATCTGTATTTGAATTTTGTTTCCACAAGAATGTGAACAAACATTTTTATCAAGATTAGTATGAAAAATATTGATACATTCAAGTGACTGAAAAAAATTGTAGAATTGTAAATAATGTTAAAAAAGAATCGCCGACGGTTCTGTTGTACCGACAGAAATTGTACTTAAAATACCTAATCTCACTGATTAATAGTACACAATAGTGTACACTGTTATTAGATCATACGCATAGCGAGTGGTCAAACTCTGGCATCAAAGTTCGCAAGTGGGAGGAGGCAGGTAGCTTTTAAACGCTTGAAGATTCAACACTCATTTGATCTGTACGCACCACCTCACACGTGTCGAGTTTGACATGTCTTTTTAATTCGACCAAATTGAACTTGACGATTCATTGCACGACGGATACCATACACAAAGTGTCGCCGACTCGTACAATCACGCTCACGCAAATTTGCATGACACCGACGAATCCTTGCCGAATATCACTGATTTCGATCAAGTTCACGTGTAAAACGAAACGGAAAAATCGTGTACGAATTTTCCGAATCGACGAGTGCGGAGTCAAATTTGACATCAACTTTCGGTTCCTGTAAAACGCGAGTTTTTTTTCATGCCGTTGAATTATCGCTGCTTGTCAGGGACTTTTCTAATTTATGACGGTGAAAAAGTCGATAACTTCAAGCACGTTGGATTACTTTTGGTGAGTGTTTACAAAGGAAAATTTTCAAGATTTAATCAAATTTTTCAAATAAAATCAAAAATATCATTGATCAAAAATCTATGTGGAATTTAAAAAAAAATTATCGGTTGATGAAAGTTTTGATAAGGTTCCATATACCTTTGAAAATTGAGAATAGTTAATATCACGTTTTATCAAAACTTTGTGCATCAGTGGAGATAATCTATAGTGTGAAGTTAGAGATACTCGGCTCGTGAGATATGATTTTGATTCGTTGAAAAAGAAATTTAATTCACAATTCAAATAATGAACATTCGTGAATTTTTTTTTATACATTCATTTACTAGAAAATCATATTTGTCCCTTAGATATTTTCAATTCATTTGTTCGATGAAATATCTTTTTAATTTTTATCTTTATTTTTTATCAAATGAAGCAATGCTTCATATAGATTAAAAATTGTCCTACTTAAAAATTAAATCCACAACATTTAATTTGAGAAAATTACAGTTGAAAAATATTTCAATAACAGTGAAAACAATAAGAAAGATTTCTGACAGAATCGAATTGATTGATGATTTTACAATCGACGTTAAATTTCAATATTTTTAAGTAAAAACGATCAACAATGAGAAGGAAAGATTTTTATCACATTCACGATTTATAGGTGTTCGATGCAAATAAAAAAATAGAATGAAAATTAATTCACACAAATTTATGAATAAGGAGTGTAAGAGAGGTTTATTTGCTTGCAGATATATCATAAACTATCTCGATCAAAAATCTATTGAAACCTCAATCGCATAAATAATTTCGATTGCTTGCGAATAAAAAAGAACGTTGATATTTATTAACAGCATGTCTGTTTGATGCCGAGAAGTTGCATGATATTTTTTTGTTCGAAAAGCCGGTTGGATATATTTACGCATAGTCGACCGGACAATCGTTTCAATGATTTTATTTATTTTGATTGTATATTGTCTGAAATATTAAGTTATATAAAAAGATAAGAACAGAATTATCGGCAGGCTTAGCTATTCAGATTGTCACAGTTATGTGGTAAAAATTGTTGTCTAGCAATCTCGTCTTGTAATCTCAGAATCTATCATTCATGATATCTAAAAATTTGAACTCTGGTGACTTATTCTAACTACACGCTTTTATATGTTATCACTTAACAGTTTTAAAATTAAATCAATACTAATTGGTTGAAAGAACTGTCAAATAATCTAATCAACTAATAATAACTAACGAACAAAAAAATGTTATTAATTATTTGGATTAAAAAATTTAATCGCCGTGGTTTTAAATCTCAAAAAAATCATTTTTCTAAAAATGTTGATGACACTTGTTTTGAAAATTGTGTAGATTGATATCTTTCAATTTATGATAGTCATTGACATATCACTTCCCAATTATTATGAAATACTTTTCTTTTCCTTTTGAATGTTTGAGTTTATAAAAGTAATTATTTTTATTTTCATTTTGTGAGAATACAATTTAAAGAATTATTGTACGAAAAGCGAGGAATCAAGAAAACACATCGTTTCTTGGATTGTCTTATCACTACATATCATATCGTTCTCATTAATCGATTCAGTGTATTAAACGATTCGCTGGTAAGCATCCTTTGTATATGTAAAATACTCTAAGAGATTAGCAATATTAATAAGCAAAACTTGATGCAGGAAACTTTTATTCTATTACGTAGATGTGATTGACTGAAAATGTTCAATATCAAATTCAAATTTGTGCTCGTTCCAAGAGACATCTTATTTTCTGCACGTTGTTTCACAACTATTACGAGTTACATTCCTCATCTGCAGATGACTTTTTAAATTAATTTATCCACTTGTTTAATTTAGTACATCCGTTTAATAATAATGTGTCAAATAATTGCAATCAAATTATCATATTAATCTGACATATTTCATTGAAAAATATACGTGCCAGTATTCTGCATCCAGGATTTCGCTTCATTTCATTTCCTCGTAAACTAAGTTGAACAATTGCTCTTCCATTTATGATTGTGTCTTTTTTTCAAGTTAAGCATTGAAAGTTATATGCTGTAAAAATATTTAAAAAATCATATCATTAATCCTTTATTATACCATTTGCCATTTAATTTGAAGGTTGATTTTAATTGTGATTATAATATATGATAATTTAAATTCTAATTTTTATAAATCGTTGCACGAAACATTTGTTGTGGCTCGAACGATATCTTCAAATTTGACCGTCTAAATTCAATCTTTTAGATTCGAATAACATCTGGATTAAAAAAAAACTTGCGTGTAACAAAAACGGTTCAGGTCCCAAAAGCGCGTGATGCGGGATTATTATTGCATATTTAGTACAGGATGTCCGTCTGTTATTTGTCCTATCGTTTTCTGGAACACTTTTAGCCCTAACGCCTACTTGTCATTATATCATTGAGCTTTTCATGGTCTATTATTTCGTGACAATGTTGGCAATGAACAAGATCGTGTTTATCTTCCTGGTGACGTGCAAACAATTTTCGATCCATTTCTTGTCTGTCAGTTTGAACAAAAATTAATTCCTATTTGTGACTTCAGGTCTTTAAAATTAGGTCTGTAGGCTATAAAAATTATTAACGGTCATATTTCTTCAAAATGTGATTTTTAAAGTTGATAATAAAGAAAAATAAAAAAAAAGAAAATAAATTACGAAATAGCTATTTCCATTGTTCGCTTGATTATTCATTGATGTTTTGAATCATTTATGCGACTGGGTTCAATATTCGAGAAAATATTTAAGTGCGTTTCAGAGTTAATGTTATATTTCATCCATGGTTAATATACAGATACAAATATTATTACTGGCATTAAAGCTAAGCGGCTGATACCTTCATCACTTCCGTAAATCATATCTTAGAAGAAGATGAAATCTCAATAGCCTGATGAAAACGTCCATAATTATATTCATTAGCAGCGCCATTTATTAACATTGCATTTTAGAATTTGTCTACGTGTTTCTTTCAATTTATTTATTTACTTTCGAATGATTCTTTTTATGGAGTTGTGAAGGGCAATTAAACTAAACACTATAAAAAGTACGATGACCGAAATGTTGCATAAATTAAAATTGATAATTTGTTGTAACTCGGTAAAGTTGTTTCTTTGTATCCGAATCAGCAAAATAGCATTATCAGTTGAAAACGTTAGTTGTCTGTCATTTTATGAGTTAAACGACGGCTCTACTTAAAATATCTTACTTGGGCTCATAATAAGATTACAAAGAAAGGCATTAATTAAATTCATGATAAAAGCATCACCTTAGGCGCGATAAAATTTACATGACAATATTTGTAATTTACTTCGACTTATCACGCAAGTAAATAAGAACTTGGGTTTGCCTGACTTAACTTATGTAACGCGCAGTTCAGATGGTACTGAGTTATCATAACCATTTATATAACGTAATGTGTTGTATTGATAATGCAATTTTAATGTAGCTCACTCAACAAATCAACGATTCGCCACTAAATTCAAGACGAAATTGATTCTCAGAGTTGGTTTTTTGTTTTCGCAATTTGGCAAGATGTTTCCTTAGTTCTAATTCATTAACCATTCGTGTTATTTTTTTTTTTCAGTAATGTTATAAAATTGGAAACTGCGAAACGTGACATAAAATTCAACATGACAAATTTTCATTTGAATATTAATCAATTTTTTTCTCATTTAAATTTCAAACAGCAATTTTCAGAATCTAAATTTATTTTTTTTTTATTTTAAACTGTTAAATAATAACCTGATGCGAAATATTTTCATATACAAGTATGTATACAAAACAGAACGAGAACCGAAGTTGAGCGAAAAGTGTCGAGCGTTGCAACCAGCCATGGAGTAGCGTTCTCGGGGTGGTTGGCGGCGAAAATCAATAAGGGTTGTGCACGAACTAGGGTATAAAATTCACTTTACTAAAGCAACCCCCAAGTGATCGTGTGGCCTAACGGATAAGGCGTCGGACTTCGGATCCGAAGATTGCAGGTTCGAGTCCTGTCACGATCGAAACAATTTTTTACTGTTTATCACAAGATTTATTAAAAATCGTCCTTCGTTATTTTAATTGACATCCTCTATTTTAAAACTCGTTGCAGCAAGGAAACAATCGACGGGAACGGGAAAACGGTCCCGTCGACCTAAACTCGTTTTCAAAATGAAATTTGCAATTTGTTCTAAAAAACAGAAAAAGAGAATTACAAACAATCTGCGTGATAATTTCAAGGTTTACGATTATAGTAGTTCTTGTCCGTTTATAGCGACGTTTAAAACACTTTTCTGAATAATCTTCGATTTCGTTATGCGGTGTGCCCGCGTATAATATAATTGTGGGAACGCGTCGAAACAATTAAACATGGAAATGTTTTTATAACCACGGGTTATGTCAGAAATTATTTAACAAACTTTTAGTGTCTAAAAGTTTGAGTGTTTTAGTTGACGGTATATCATGAAAATAAAATAAGCTGGTCTTCTTGATGTTTTTTCGACAGAGCGTCGCATTAGCGCAAACTGACACTGTGTGACCCCTTCCCTTGTGACTTTTTTTTCAAGCAAGCAAACCTTGAGTGGCGTACAATCTTCAAAGAGTCGTGCCTCATTGTCAACAGTATATGAGCAAGCCCACTTGCCTACTTATTTAACTTCCTATTAGATCTTATTATCTATCGTCATCTATTAGTACAATCCTGTTATTATCATCTATTTACTCTTTGTATTAAAGGAACGTTCTGGCGTAATGAGGTGAGAATCGTAAATGCGGTCCACGAACGTGATTAATTTTAGAAGACGCATCTAGAAATCAAAAACCTTTTGGCGTAACAATATAAAACTTTTGCTTTATACTGCGATAATCAGATCATCTATATAATCATTGATTCTAATCGTTTTTTTAATCAATCGAAGAATACATTAACATTCTGCTCTGGTTATGAAAAAAAAATGGTTTTTTTTGCAGTTTTTGTCAATCTGCATAAGATTAATAGTTTGAAATTGCCCGAGGTATCAGATAATTTTCAATGCGGAAATCAAAAATGATATTATTAAATGTTTTTTTTAATTGAGTAGAAAATAGCTTTATGAATGGGATGATTTATTTATCGTGTTTGTTATACCAACAAAAGTAGACAAAAAAAGAAAAAAATTTCTTCAATTAGTTTTAATTGCTCTGTTTATTTATAGCTCGCAGGTGAGTGCAGAACCTAGTCCCGCCATCGAGCAGCAGCAGAGCAGCGCAGATTCAACAGGAAGATTCACACAAACTCAACGATCTATCATCGAAAGATTCCTTTTTGACTCGAGAAATCGATTGAAACGAATCTTTTCTTAAGTCTAATTGCAAGCCGAATTCACCCAACTGATTTGACAACATAGGATGGTAGAAAGTGACTCCAACTCAAAGCAAAATCATAGTAAGTGGTAACATCAAAAAGCAAACCAATTTTTTTTTTTTTTTTTTTTTTTACAAAAAGCGATACATTTTTTCTGCTTTTTTGTATCAGTTTTCTTTTTTTGCCAATCAAGTGAAAAACAAATCTTGCATGAGTAATCTGATAAGGAAACAGATTTTTTATTTGATTTACTTATTATTGTAAGAGTGAATCCATAATTAGTAAGAAGTTTAATTTTGACATGACAAAAAAGTGTTTTTCGTGAAGCTATTTTTTTCTACGTGATTGGTTTGATAGACAAAAGTAAATTTGTAATTTTCTCATTTGTTTTGCAGAGAGTGATGTAAAAGATGATCAACTAAACGGTTGCGGCTCGAAGGACCTAGAACTTTCCCGTAAGTTGGCAAAGAATTTTAGAAAACATAAAAAAATTAATGTATAAAAAAGTTGGTGGATTATTGATGTTTTTATTGTTTTCAGGCATTGGATCGAAGGGAAAAACCCTCGATCCTGAAAAAGAAGGCCAGTTCCTCAAAGCGGATTTTGAAAGAGCCATAGAATTAACCGGTAATTCCTTATAGACACATAATTTTATTTTATTAATAAGAAAAAAATTTGGAAAAAAAAACAATTGTTATCTTGTTATCGTACGCACGCTATCATCAATGTATGGATTTTATTGGCAGCGCCTTGTCTCTGGAAATAAGGAAAAAAATAATTCAATTAACGAAAGACGATTTTATCAATGAAGAATAAATATTTATCAGACAAGTTGTTTAAAAATGTCTCATTAAAGGCATTATTGTTCAATAAAATTTTAAACCGGTTTCTTCAAATATAACAATACGTCAAGAACGAAAAAGAATGAAAAGAAAATATCACAAATATACATCAGATGGTTTAACTCTCTGAGTCAACCGATAACGATAATCTAATTATGTTTTATTTGTTTTCAATTAATTTTCCTTCTAATAAAAAGTAACTGGACTGTACTGGAAACTTGGTAAAAGTTATTTAGAATCATTGATTCTAATCCAAGTAGAAAAGATGATGCTGTCGAGAAGCATGTACGATAATGTATTCAGTCATTACTAGTCATACTCACGTTCACAAAGATAATAGCATAGTGACATTTGAGAATGAAATCGTTTTACGCAATTTGATTGAAAAACTATTACTCACAAACGAATGAATCATAATTTTACAACTGCATTCATTCAAATTTTCATTTAAAACCAAAACTAAATCACGAGTTTTTCTTACCGTTCCGTTTTGTGCACTTCTCTTCGATTTTTTTGTTCCAATTTCAATTAATAAAAAACGAACAAAGTGTTGAAACATTTTTTTAAGTATTGAGGAATGTATAATCTATGGCGATAACGTGTTGTCGGCAAGTTGAACAAATGATAAGGCTCGTCGAAAAGCAAGTAATGGTTGTACGTCTGATTAATGTGCAGAATATGGCAAATTTCACTACTTCCTACTCGCGGTATGCGGGTTCGTCAGCACGAGTGAGGAGATGGACGTAATTTCCATGTCCTTCATATTACCAAGTGCGCAATGTGATCTCAAGCTGAATACCCAGGCCAAGGGATGGCTCAACTCCATCATCTTCATCGGCATGATGGCCGGTGCTTACGCTTGGGGCTCCGTGGCAGATGCCCTGGGGAGACGCAAAGTGCTCATTACCATTTCATTCATGAACGCCGTTTGCATTGTCGCCTCAAGCTTCAGCCAGTCTTACGAGCTCTTCATGTTTTTCAGATTTCTTAACGGTGCCGCGTAAGTCTAGATCATTGTCTAACAATCTAAAAAATATCTCATCTAAGTTGTTTAAGTTATAAAAAAAGTGTTGATCCTTAATGAAATTAGACAATTTTAATTAAACATCTTTCATTGTGTTATTTAAAATGATATTAAAAATAAAAATATTGATAATTAACATGAAATTATTTTTCACAGCCTCGGAGGAAGTGGTCCAGTAATATGGTCTTACTTCGCGGAATTTCAACCAAAATCGAAACGGGGTTCTATGCTGTCTTTCATGGCAGCTTTTTGGACCTTAGGAAATCTCTTCGTAGCTGGTTAGTTAATGATACTTTTATATTTTTTTTTGTTTAATTTCGCGTTGAAGTTTATCTCATATAAAAAAACCAAACGTGACGCAATTACATTTTTCTTAAATCAAAGCAGAAAGTTGACGAATTGAATCTATAAACATCAATGAATCTGATAACGGTGTTGGTACTCTCGTCACGTCAGAACAAAAATAAAAGATTCCAGCAATAAAACAAATAAATGGTTGGAAAATGGCTTGTTAAATACGTAATACTTTCGTTTCTTTACAATCTGATAAACCGTGTATTTATTAATGAAAATCGGAAGAAACAAAAAAATGTGATGTAGCAATGTGTAATATGAACATAAATTTTGTTACAACAAATTTACTGATCCAAGTGTTTTTATACCTTGTTGGTTTTTGCAGGCTTAGCATGGATTGTCATTCCACAAAACATCGGCTTCACGAGTGCGTCTTTTACATATAACTCTTGGAGAATTTTTCTGTTGATCTGCGCTGCTCCTTCTTTCATTGTGGCGGGGCTTCTTCTGCTGCTCCCAGAATCCCCAAAATACCTCTTGTCTCGAGGTCGATATGATGAGGCACTTGACATTTTTCGCAGTATTTATGCTATAAATACTGGAAAACCGCGTGATTCTTATGGAGTGAGTATGAGTTTTATCCAAATTACTTACGAGTGCACATCAAGCTGTGTTTTCGAATGCGCTTAGAATTTTTCATATTCAACAACCGTAATTCATTGTTTGCATACATTTTGCACCAGTTTTTTCGGCCAATTTAATTGAACATACAATTTTTATACTATAATTAACATCAGACTTAGCACTATAACAAAAGTCTGAGATGCAATTTTAACATTCAAGCGCCACTCATGATTTTGCATATTTTCCAAAATTTATTCTCTTCAAATTGAAAGAAATCTGTGATGATCTTGAAATAACATTTCATATTATGCTTTTTGAATTGTACAATAATTAACAAAAAAAAAAAAAATTTATACATATTGGCAAAATTATAAAGACAGTAACAAAAAGAGAATTTTTCCGAATTTATAAAAAGCGAGTAGCCTTTTTCAGTGCACCAACATGATCTGATTAACATCATCGTTAATCTGTACTAATTATGATTAATAATTTTCAGCTATTTCAACTACTAATCAGCATGTGACTAACCATAGTTTTGCAAATTTTGCTTCGTAATGTTTACAGTTTTTTGATAATATGAACCAGGTTAAGGAACTCATCCTTGACGACTTCCAAGAAATCAAACCCTCTGAAAAAAAATCCAACGAGCACAAAAACAAATATAAAATTATGTTGGGTGATATCATGGACAATAGTCGACAGCTTTTCGTCTCGCCGATACTGCGTTTCACCGTCATATCGATCATCATAAATCTCACCTTCCATATAGGTTATTACGGACTTATGATGTGGTTCCCGGAGCTATTCAACCGTTTTGACGATTATTTCACCGTTAACAAAAACAAAACCGAGGCGTCCATATGCGAAGTTACCGAATTCGTAGTCACCCGAGGTTCTCAAAGTTCCGAGAGCACCTGTTCAAGTAACATAAGTGGTACAGTCTTTTTCGAATCACTTATCACAGTTGCATCTGCCATCCCCGCAAACATTGTCGCGGTGCTGGGAATGGACCGGCTTGGCAGAAAGTTCTTCCTTGGTAAGACTCATCAACATTGAAACATTTTTCTAATTGCTTGATAAATTATATAAATTTCAATCATTTTTAATCAATTATTTTTTATTTATTTTGTATTCAAAGTTAAGTCAAAATTATTAAACCTGTCAGCTATTTTATGAATGCAAGATTGAGATGAAAATGTAATGTTTGCATTTTTCTTTCAGTGTTCAGTACATTCTCTTCGGGTCTTTGCTCTATCGGACTGTATTTTGTATACAACAAGTATCAAAATTTGATAGTTTCTGCGTTCTTCAGCGGAGTTATCAGTTGTGGCAATGCTGCTCTTGACTGTCTCATAACTGAAGTATTTCCAACAAACCTACGGGCCACCGGCATCGCTATATCTATGGTAGCCGCTCGACTTGGCGGAATTATTGGAAATATTGTCATAGCTCAGCTTCTAGACGTATACTGTCCAGCTCCGACGTTCATTGTTGCAGCTCTTCTAATTGGTATGTTATCTCTAAACTTTAAGCGAAACAAGTCAAGTTTTGTCAAACTTAATAGTTTAAACAAAATACTGAATTGATATGATTTTTCAGGAGGAGGGTTGCTTTGCCTATTTCTACCAAATACTACTCGAGAACCGCTTTCTTGACAACGGTGTATCCAACTACGTGAATTTATGTATAGTCAAACACTCATTTTTATTCTTAACTTTATTGTAAAATATAACTTGTAAGAGCGTCATCTATTTAATCTCACATACGACTTTGTAGTACATTTTGGCGTTTCTTGTTCGTTTAAGGAACTATTTTATACAGTTATATTAGATTTTTAGACGTATCTAAAAATAACTTCGCACATAAATGTTATCAAAACGTTAAACAAATGTTGGTCTTGAATGCATTTGCAAAACGAATTTGTTTTTCGCCTTACGAAGTCAAGTCCGTAAACAAAACGAGATTATTGTAGTTATGTATCGAACTTTGTTTTATTATTATACATTTTGTATAGTTATCAATGACACTTTTTTATTATTACATAATGGAATGTATAAAGCACAAATTCAATTGAAGGATATATTTTAAGTACAACAAATTAGCGTGTGTTCCGAGACACCAATTTTAATTTTTCAAGTCAAATTTAAACTTGGGGGAACAAGTTTCCCAGCGTCTGCTCAATTTATAAAGTATACTTGTAGTCATGTAAGAATAGGCAATTTTTTTAAAAAAAGATAAATGTATAACGTTATGTAGATCGAAAACAGGCGCAAACAATTGTATAATTATATATGATTAAATGAGGCTTTCGAACTCAATGTTCAATTGTACAAAAATGACCATTTAACCCTTCGTGTATACCTACAGCTGCACCCGTAGGTCATTATTCGTTATATACAAAAGAAATAAACGTGCATCACTGATGTAGTCGAAAAAAAGGTTTATTTTATTGATATTATTAATTTCACAGTAGTTCTTTAATAAAGATCGTATAAAAATACTGACCTCGATCGAGTGCTCTGAATTCACATAGCTAATGCCAATTTAACATCTGGAGGGTTAAATACAAAAGTATGATTTGTTGGTGTATTTGTTTATGATATAAATGTACTCGAATGGAAATACCTTTGCAACTGGCAGTTATCAATGAATTATATCAAACCTTAATAAACCTTCCATTTCCAACATTCAGTATAGAAATGTTCAGTCAAATGAAATCTAAAAGTTTGAATGCAGAAACTTGTTTTAAATTAAAAAAGAAAGGGACAAGTTAATTTTATAAAAACGTTGAGGTGCAACGCTCAGCGATAAAACTTCGTGTTATCAATTATGCAAGTGAGAAACGAACGGATGCATGTGACTTTGAATAATCCCGATAAAGGCATTTAGTATTATTAATCATGTGGAATAATTTTATTCCAACCACGAAAAAAAAATTATGATTAAAAAAAAAAGTCAGTTACATGTTATGATTATGGCAGTGCAGTTCGTTCCTACATATTGTTCACAACTTATTTTCAAAAAAGTGTTACACTGGAAATTGTAACATACATATCTCAAATACAATTTTTTTAAAGCCATGAGTTCCTCGACAGAATTGTATTTTAAAACAACGTTTAATGAAGATCAAAGTATTTTTGATAGTAAATATTTTAAATCTTATAAACTTATATCGTTGTGGGCTGGTTTCTGGCCCTACCAAAAGTACACGTCGAGAAAAATTATAGTGGCATTACATTTACTTTTGAGTGTGCCGACAATATTGCTCCAGGTAACATTTTGTTTCAAGTTGTTTACATTAGTAAAAATTATGATTCTTTAATAAAGTTTACTTTTTCAGTTTCAATATGTTCGTGCATATGCACATACGGTGGATGACATAATTAACAGTTTATTTATGATAGGAGTTCACAGTTTTGTATATTTTTTTCGAATCAATAAATATTTTTTTCTGAACGAAGTATTGATGAACAATATTCAAACTTGAAAACATAACTAACCATTTTTACTATATAACTTCTATATATTTTTCATGTAGTATTTTTTATTACACGATCAAATAAACAAGGATTGGATGTACGCGAAATCTGATGAATTGAGAATCTTACACATTTTTGCATCAAAAGCGAGATCGCAGTTGCGATATGCGTACAGTTAGTAATTATCACAAAATGCAAGAACATTGTTTCTCGTTTTTCTCCTGGTCCTCTTTTTTTTTTAATTGAGGAAATTTTTTGTTGAATTTCAAATATTGAGTTGAATTTAAAACATGAATACGAATTTCTCTTCCAGATTCGACAATGCTATTTTATAGCATAATTGTATTAACATCAATCATTCCAAAAATACAAAATATGCTTTATCCGCAAGATGAGCGTCGAAAAGAACAGTATTTGTTTAACACTGCCTTGAATGTGTGGTTGACAGATTATTATTTTTATTTGTACGGTTATTATAGCGTTATTGTAACGATGGGAATGCTATACATTTTACTATTTTATAGTATGATGTATATGGTGTCATTTCATACTGGTGCCTGTTTCGGTATCGTCGGGTATGATTAATTTCATTGAATATTAAATTTTAGCTCATAAGAAAAAAATAAATAAACAGCAATTCGAATGTCATAAACATTTTAGACAAAAGCTCAGAAACGTTGAAAGTTTATTGAATATTGAAACAGAATACAATCATCATATACTAAAAAATGAGTGCAACAAATGCTTCAAGCAACACATCAAAGCAATAAGGTATATCAACAATTGTAACAATATATTTTTGCTAATTTTGAATAATAATAATTTTTAATATTTTAACTCATTTGTTTACAGGTATTCGGATTTGTTTGGTCGCGTTTTGGAACCTTTATTGTTCATTGGAGTGTTCCTCACGATGATGTGTACTGCAACTGTTATTTATGCGGTGAGTATTTTAATAATAACATGCAAAAATTTATTTAAATTGAACGGATAAATTATTACAATATATTGTTAATTTATTTATCAATATATTACATATAGGAGATTATTTTTACTAGGGCTATAACGTTTCAGGTACAATTGTATGCAAATTCCAAAGATACGAATGAGATGTTCAGATGGATACCACTTATTATTTGCACACTCAATACTTCCTTCATTTATTGCTATTTAGGAGAGTGCTTAATTCAAAACAGTTCTAATCTGAGAAACGAAAGGTAAAATGTTTCGTACAAGTAGTTTCCTTGAATAATTGTTTAGCAGATATATTTGTATTTCAACTCTTCCATGATATTTATCAGTTATGATGTCCTGTGGTATACTTTTCCGATTCAATTTCGAAAGTCACTCAATATATTGCAGTGTAGGTGCATGCGAAATTCCGAACTTACTGCTTATGGAATGTTCGTATCGTCATTGGAATCATTCGTTATGGTAAAATCAATTAGCAATCGTATTCTTACGAAAACATATATTTTAGAAATCCCAATAAGTGTCCCACATTCTTCAGTGAGTTTACATTTCGCAGATCCTCCAGACTTCGTTTTCATATTTTACACTAATGTCATCAATTGATAAATAAGAATCCAGATTTTGTCTCCAATTGGAATAAACAGCGATGTAAAAAAGTTTTGTAACTTAAATTGATTATAACATTGGAAACTCATAACAATGAATTGATCTTTCAATTTCGGTACTTCCTAAATGTTTTGGATTCAACGAGATGAAAAAGAAAGTGAAACTTATCGACACTGCATGCTTTCTAATCCATTGACTATAGATGTACTCTTTGGTCTGTCGTCATTGTGTGGACATTGATATTGAAACAGGTTCTCATGAACAAGACAAGTGTTTCTTTATAAGACATCCTCGGGTGTATCAAATCTTTCATTTGATCTTGACATTTTCGTCTGATTGAATCGTTTTAAAAACAGTGCGATGATTGGTATCTTCATGATCATAATAGTGAATTTGTGCACTGCGTATTCATACGATGATAATTCACGTAAGACATTGCAATTTCGTGAAGAGACATTAAAAATTAAAAAAATTGTTTCACGTTAGTGGTAGCCCGTAGAAGAAAATTGCATGAAATGTGTTTTAATAAATTAGGTTTACATTTTTCGTATTATAGACTTTGGGGAGAGTGGAAACACAACATTAAATCACAAATAATTCGTCTTAGCGATGCTCCTTCAGCGACCAACTCGGATAGTGGGCGGTAAAAACGCTGAGAAAGGAAGACACCCGTGGCAGTTATCAATCCATTGGAGGAATCGTTCACGTAATTTACCATTCCGACATATCTGTGGAGGAAGTCTGATCACCGCCGGTTGGATTCTGACGGCTGGTCATTGTGTAACTTTAGCACCAAATAAACCAACGTACGGCGAATTTATTATTCTCGCTGGAAAACATCGTCTTGGTATTGAAGAAGATACAGAGCAAAGACGCATTGTCACTGCTACATTTGTTCATCCTTTTTACAATGGGTAAGCGGACCGATAGAAACTCTTAGAAAATCTATCAACAAATAAAAACGGTTCACAAAAATGCTTGTCTGCCGTTACTGCGGTTACACTACTGTTTTTATTGTGATCGCGTTTGTTTGGTGCTTTATTTTACTGCTATGTTCGCACAACTTAAGCGAAAAATCAGATAAGAAATGGAACTCTCTCGACAACATGTTTTGTCGATTCTTGACGGGTTGCGAGGTGAAACGCGCGGGAAAGTTGTCGCTAATGTGCACCAGTGCAAAAATTGTATCAGTCCCGCTTGGGCCTATCCTTATATCGGCGTGATAAAAAACCTGCGATCCATTATTATTCTTGTCTTATTTCTACATAAGGAATCAAACATTTTTTAATGTTATATTCAATTTAAAGAATAAATTTCTGATTAACACAAAAGTTTTCATAACCATCTTCGATTGTG
This sequence comes from Trissolcus japonicus, assembly GCA_030522925.1. Taxonomy (NCBI): domain Eukaryota; kingdom Metazoa; phylum Arthropoda; class Insecta; order Hymenoptera; family Scelionidae; genus Trissolcus; species Trissolcus japonicus. The sequence goes on along the minus strand of JAPYZS010001054.1, from coordinate 2,563 downwards.
TCGTAAATTTTAAATTCACTTGTACCTGTTTTGATCGGACATAAATTTAATCTTTTTATTTTCTAAAATAATACTACTTGACACGCATCAACATCTCCAGTAGTAGGAACAATAGAAAGGTATTATTTGTACTGAATAATTGTAATGCTATCACACTGAATAACTGACGATTAAAATACCCCAATATAACAATCTATTGTTATATTGAGCTATTGAGCCATCTATTGAGATTGTTCTATTGTTTTATAAACTGTTTTAAAAGGCCGAATTTTTCATTTCAGAACTGTGGCACCGTTTGATATTGCTTTGATGAAAGTGGACATGCCATTTGAATTAAATGAAGCTATTTCAACGGTAACTTTACCTCCAAATGAAGAAATTCCAGAAGGAGAAGTAATGTTAACCGGATGGGGAAGTATAAGTAGGACCAAAATGCCGATACATCCGGTGGAACTACAAGTAGCAGAATTAACAATATTAGATTATTTTTTGTGTAAACAAGCATTGAAAAAAGCGTTGAGGAAAAAGAGATTTGTACCATTGCATCCGACGAATATTTGCACGGGACCATTAGATGGTTCCTTATCAGCTTGTAAGGTGAGTTTGAAATCTATAAAAAAGTTACTGAAACTGAATGGCGAGATCTAAAACAGGTTAAATTGTGGATGTTTTTTAGGGTGATTCTGGAGGACCTCTAATATTCAAAAATCATTTAGATCAGGCAGAAGTAGTTGGAATCGTGTCTTGGGGATTATTTCCTTGTGGCGGCGGTAATGCCCCGTCAGTTTACACAAGAGTTTCTGCGTTCATACCTTGGATAGAATTTATTTTATTAAACTACTGACGTATTTGTTAAATATATTTTTTAATAAACGATTAAAATTTTCATTACAAAATGGCGATTTGTTTTATTTAGTATAGAATGTTGTACAAAACAAAATACTGTAATTTTTTAATTACAATAATAATATAATAATGATATTATTATTCTATTGTTGTGTGTTTAATTTTTATAAAAGTTTTACAGATTTGCTACGATTTTTTGACAATAAACATTGAATAAATTTTTGAATCGTCAGAAATACATGAAATGTAACAAAATTAGCTTTAATGTCTGCAACTTTTTAAATGAAACTTTTTTTAGAATTTATTTTCAGAAACAGCTAAGAAAATTGGCAACGACAGTATGTGAGAGTAAAGGCGTCGTATAAAATGTTGTGTTATAACAAAGTTACTTTATTTCGTCCAAGGTAATGGCTCAATGACCAATGATAGAAGATTCTCAAAAATGCACGACCTATTCGCCAGAATAACGATTTTGTGCACCAATAAGAAAATACCACGAATTTTTATAGTAGGGGAGTGATCCTTTTGCTTTTGGCGAAAGCAATGAAAGTACTATGGCGACAAACCGTAAGTCGGCTGTGTAATATGTTAAAAAAATAATTTCTCCATATCGTTGAATAATTCGACTATTGGCTATTAAAAAATTCAACGCTTGAGCAGATCGAATTTTTTGTAAATATTTGCACAAACAAAATATTTTCTGCGTTGTTTTTTAGTTCCGTTCGTTTAGATTATTTTTACTATTTATAAATGTAGAAATAATTGCAGTGAAAAATATTTTTACACATTTGTGGCACATCACGTTTGTTTTACAATTTGTGACCACCAAATCAAATCCAAAAGATTCGATTTGTTATTATATGTAGTCTTGTTATGAAAAATTATTGAGAATATTTAATATATCAGAATGCCTGAATGAAAGTTGTAAGTTTTCTCATATTGCATGATTCAATACAAAGTGCAATAAAATAATATACCAGTTTATCCGTTGGTCCCGCATTCATGGCACAAAAGTGATTGCAGAATATTTTTCGATATATTGCAAAATTTTTGAGAAAATGGATTGAATAAACATTTTTTTAAACAAAAATATTACATAACATCTGTTGTTATTGAAAATAGCAGAAAGACATTTTATATAGACTTTAAAAACGTGACATAAACTTATTAGATAGCAAGGGACATTCTTTTGGTATCTCATAAATGAATTGTTTGTTTCATTAATTCCATTGATATTTAAACGATAAGAAAATTTTTTATTCAATTTCTGTTATTCACATGTATTTTACAAAATGGAAATATTCAAATTTTCCACTTGGAAAATGTTTTGCATCGTTTTATATATATTTCAAGTATTCAAATCAGCCTTCATAGCTTGAAACACTTGACTTTATTAATAAATAAAAATATTAAGACAGAATTTTGAAAAAAATGTTGTTTAATAAACTTATCTAAAATCCTTTGTTTATGATAAAAATTGATGTTTGAGTATTCTGAAACATTCTTTAAATGTTGCTTAAAACATTGGATGTATACATTCTTAATTAATCATTTTTTAATTTGGGCTAGAATGTTGACCGTTTTAGGCGTATAATCTCCGTTAATGTACTTACTAATGAACCCAATGCACTTTATTAGAAGTGAAGCAGTTTGATAGATCCCAAGAAATCATGCTCACATGCAAATTTGAAAAACATAAGGACTGGAGAGGTGTGAG
>JAPYZS010001053.1:0-42055 GCA_030522925.1 Trissolcus japonicus | reverse complement strand
AGATGGGTTTACAAAAACAATCCAAGCCAACAAAAAAACGTTCCGAAGAAGGCTACGAAAATCCAGCATCTGTCCTTCCGTTTATACAACAGATGAACGAGCCCGACGGAGTGTTAAACCGACTAAAACAGTTGAGCAAACTTTATGAAGATGAAAAAGCAATGTGTTCAAAATTGGACGGATCCAACGGGATAGTCAAGTTATTTAAATCACATGCAGTCGACGATGTTATGTTACAATTGCAAAAAGTCGAGCGAACTCGAACTGAAAGTCAGATAAAAGATAATCCAACGCCCAAAAAGAAACCGTGAGCATTCAAGATAAAAAATATTATATGTATATTTTTGCATCTTGTAAGGTTGTAATTTAAATATTGAAAATGAAACAAATCTAATTATAAATTTCAGAATTAAATCAAACTCGAAAGTTAGACCAGTGTTGGGTCGAGGTTTTGACACCTCATCCGAGGAGGAAACTGAAGAACCGGAAGAACCGCGAAGAATTGACGAACAAAAAGTGATGTTCAAAACGGAACTCAACTTGCCTTTGGAAGAATCATCCGACAATGACATGGACAGTTACGAGGAACATCCGCACAATCTCAAGTTCCATAACGATTCCGACGATCCTTAAATGGTAGATCAATATACAAAAGCATTCAGGCACAATCTTATCAAAAAATGTTTATTAATTTCTCAACTTTGTTAATAACATGGGTTCCCCTTTGTAAACCAAAATAAGACAACTGTTGAACTACGTTGTGATCGGCTTTCTCGAATGTTTATTCTTTAATGATAAAATATTATTTTGAATGTTCAATTCCTGAGATGAGATAGCGAGGGGGACAGAAAGAAAAAAAGAATCACGTTCTTGTGAGCGAGTGTTTTCAGTAAACTTTGAGTTGATTGTTGTCATCGAAACCTGCACTGTGCCCGGCGTTCCTCACTATGAAACTGGTACCATCGTAATGCATGCGCCTTTCTCCACGACGCACGAAAAGGTGGGACGTTTGTCCCAAAGATGCGGTGCAGTGCAAAAACGGAGTCGTCAGGGAGGCCGTGCCGTTGCTCGGCGAAGTGCGCAGCTGATATTTGTTACTGTTTCTGGCGATCCTAAACAAACACAAAACCAAGTACAAATGTACAGGAATCCCATCATTTTAAAATCAAAGGAGAAAAATATTGCACAAAATCAGTCTACCTCACAAGACCGTCTTGAGTTTGCGATATTCTAACATTGTTAAGGATCCAGTTTTCTACACCTTCGTCTGTCACCCAGTACTGTGCCTGTGCTATGATAGATGTTGCTTCTTGAACATATCCTAATCCGTATCGCGACTCGTTGTAAAATACGTTCAGGGAAACATCCTGATACACAAAAGAAAATGTAAAAAATTTTGTAAATTGAATATCCGGATTCTAAAAAGAGATCTGTTGAAATTAAAAATGACTTCGATACATTGTTTTTAAAAAAATTTTCTGATCCCTTTTTAGAATCTGGACGTTCAATTTCTGAGTTTTATTTGTTATTAATTATGTGACAGAATTTCTCACTTGACTCATATCATAAAACGAGTCTGTGGTCGTTCTGGTTCCAGCTGCATCGACCAAATAGACGAGAGCGCACTGCTCGGAAGTGAAGCTCACACCCTTGTACCACATTTTAGCATACCTAACAATACAAACTTATTACAATCGGATGCCTAATAATTTTTGTTTCTCTCTCATTTGCAGAACGAACTTGTTGTTGCCATGGGAATCGTGGGCCAAAATTTCCACTCGAGATCCGTACTGGTAGATTCTCCCGTTCGGATGCAAAAGAGCTGCGGCGGAGCCAGAGCCATTCAGAGCCAAAACGATGTTGTTCTGAAAGATGAGATAGTGAAAAAAAATGAATCTAATTTGTAACAGTATTTTGCAATTGTGATATTCAATTAAATGATTTTCAAGTTTGTTCAACAACCAGACCTTGAAATTGATAACTCGGACTGCCTTGTCGACCGTCATGTCAACTCGGATTCGGTTGTGAAGTCTCAAAGATATGGTTCCGTAAGGGGTGGCAATCGCCACACCAATTCCGGCGTCGGTCTCGTGTTCGCGCCAGTTTTCGTTCGTGTAGATGCCAATGTCCTCGTTGCTGTAGTACGACAGGTTGATGGGTTTCGGGGTCCTCGAATTGCGCCAGACATTTGGGAGGGAGTACGTTGCCGAGTTTGGCATCCCGTTCCACTGCTCGGTCGGTGGGGCGTCGTAGTATTTCATCATCTCCTTGTTGTACCTCTGAAATTGTTCTCATTCTTTATCATAACTCATTTCAAGCAACAAATTGTAACTATTTTTTCATATCGGTTAAAAATAATATTTGTCCTAAGGATAGAACAAGATTGCAATTAATCGATGTTAGGAAACAGTTCATGAATAATAGATACACTCGATTAGCCGATTGTTTTCAACTTCAATTACTATCTATTACAATCTTTTCCTGTATCGAAGCAATAAGCTTCTTCACGCCCAGTTCAATCTGGTATAATTTTTGTATAAATTATTGAAATTAAAAAAACAGATTATGAATCATTAAAAATGAATTTAAAAAAATCAACTTGAAATGTGATAACTGAAAAATAAAATTAAAAAAAAATAAGAATGCAAAAAAAATGTATGCCAATCAAAGCTGACCTCTTCGCCCAAATTTTGGTAACTGTGTGTCGTGTACAAGGACCTCTGTCGCATAGGTGGTGCATGCTGACTTAGCATGGGAACTGAGTTTGGTGCTATGGACAGTGTGATTGGCCCCGATGGAACTTTATGCAGATCTTTACGTGGTTCGGACGGATTCATTTTGGAACTGTTTCTTGGCTGAAAACAAAATTTCCAAAATTTTCAAAATTTAAAGAATTATTTTATAAATCGATTCAATTTTAATTGAAAATTGCAAATAAGTTTTGTGAACAATAAATCAAAGTGACAAAATTACATTACAAAAATTGTTAGTTAAAAAATTGAGTTAATTTTGTTTTTATTAATTGATAATTACCTTGTTGTTATTATTCATGTTACGACTTTTCTTGCGACGAGTTTTCCGGGGTTTGACGGATTTTCGGTCGCCGTTTGCGCCCGACGGACTGGTTTTCTTTTCTAATTGCGGAATTTTTGCGGATTCTGAGCGCGATTCTTCGCGCTACTCTTACAATTATGATATAACAATTATAAGAACGCTCAGATTGCTCCTCGTTTATCAAAAAATGCGTCACCGATTTTTTCAATGTCTTACCTTACCTTAGCGAGATTCAAAACTAACTTTTTTTTCACGTTACCATGACAACTGAAAATAGAAAAAAATTGAAGATCGAAAAACGACCAGACGATTTAAAACCCATCAAATTCAAATAAATTTGAATTTATAGAACAAAATTTGACTATTAACATTTAATCAGTATCTAAAATGAGTTGTCAATTAAAAAATTGTACAAATTTATTTTTTCAAGATTTCAGAAAACAAAAATTCTGTAACAATTCAGAGGCAAACGTTTGAGTGACTTGATAATCACAGGTCTCATGTTCGCGTTCAACAATTTTTCCCCAATTATCGAAATTCCAGTTTTTGTGATTACTTCTGGATCCCTTTTCTTGGATTAAAAAAATATATAAAAAAAATTATTAAATGCGCCTCCAGTTTTAAATATAAAATATATTCAAATTTCTATTTGTTTTTCGATAAAAAAATTGTGTTAAAGTCTTATCATTCAGGTTACACTAATCTACTAATTTAAAATTGTTTCTCAAGTATAAAAATAACTAATTAAAAATTATATCATCAGTGGAAAAAATGTTCACTTTTGCTATATCATTAATATTTATAAATTTGAACTGAAAGAGACATAAAAAGGACGCAGTTTTCTTGATGCAATTAAGATTTTTTTTTACGTTTACTCAATAAATATATTCGCGTGATATTAAAAGCAATGTTTTTGTTTATTTAGTTGTGGAATTGTTTTCAAAATTAATTGAAATGTTTTATTGAGAGTTTGAGTTAATTAGTGCATCGCGTTTGAGTATGGTGGGGTACGAGGTTTATGAATGCTCGTCGCTCTTAAATCTTGTTCAGTGCCGGTTCGACGATCGACCTGCAGATTCTCAGCAAAATCATTCAATCTTTCGAAATTAAACTCATGTGATCAACAATGACTTTTTTGAAATTCATCGCTATCGCTCTTACCTCTATGACCGGCATTTTTGGTAAAATAGCGCATTTTTAATAACACTCTTATTCACACCAACGATTTTTTTCTATTCATCGTCACATTCGTTTCAATAATTTTTCAAAAAATGTACCAACTTTTTCATTTAATAATTTTTATTTTTTTCATAAAAAAGACAAGGGTAAAAAACATCATTGGGACAAAGATAATTAAATAATTTTGTAAGAAAATGCATGACACTAACAAGCCAGTTCAGCCTTCGGTGCATTATTGCATATTAATGTAAATTTTTTTTGTCTTGACAATCGTACTATGATTGCACAGAATTGTGAATTCATACTTTTGCGGTAGACTTGAATGTGAAACTCTGTCTTTTGATATGCAACTCGCTTAACTTTATCATCTCAAATCAGACGTCTCAAAGCGGTGCGCGTGTTGCATGCACTTTAAAAAACAAACAGAACAATCACGCAGATATTAATTTTGCACACTCGTTGACTAATTTCATCATCATTCAGAACGGTAATCGAATTATTCCTCACGTTTCTCGTTGAATGGAAATTGATTATTATAGACGATGATGCATGTTCTGATGTTAAACGGTTTTGATATTAGCGAGAGAGTTTAGAATGCAAATTTGCGTGCACAAATTAGATATCCCCAATAATCGGCTTGATAACGTTCAAAATGTTCTACATTATGAAGATTTGATTTTGTATTTTTATAGCTTATAGTGTCGAGCGAATCATCACAGCAGATAAAGGAGATGTCCCGATCATCCATGACAATGGGTTAACTCAAGAACAGTCCAAGACCTTGCGTTTGGTGACATTGGTAGGGTAATCGCACTTAGATATTTATTTTTAACTCGAATTTTGCATAACACCTGAAATAACAAAAGAAAAATTTTAATTTTGCATTATTCTTTTCGTTTAAAGCAAAAGAAGAATGAAGAATTTCAGAAAAAAAAAGTACAATTGATACATCTGTCACAGGTTTTACGACATGGGAACCGAAATCCTCAGGACACTTATCCCAACGATCCCTACATCAAAGACCCGATGGAACCTTACGGTTGGGGCCAGTTGACCACGGTATAAAATTTATTCCGTCGATCGAGCGCGTTTGAAATGAAACTGCATTATAAGCGGTTGAGAAAATTGAGTCTCAATTACACAACATCATTCAATGATAAGACAATAAAAATGGAATGATAAAATTCAAAGAAATAAAAAAAAGTTCGTGATAGGGGAAAAGCATTTAGGTGACTCGAGATAGAACAAATGATTGTTAGCTTTAATCTTTTGTGTCTTTTCTTTCAGGAGGGGAGAAAAAATCAGTACAACCAGGGCCTGTACCTGAGAGACAGGTACAACGATTTCTTGGGTACCAAATACAGCCCGGACATCTTTTGGCTGCAAAGCACCGAACCAGACCGAGCCAAGATGTCAGCCCTGCTGGAAGCCTCGGCACTTTGGAAACCTAACGAGGAACAGACTTTTAATGCCAATCTGTCCTGGCAGCCTGTTGTTTTACATTATCAAAGACGTAAAGATGACAATGTACAAAACTTGCAAACTCAACTAAACCATCAATATCGGTTGATTTTTTAACTGGACAGACGGTTGGAAGTTTTTCATTTTTTCTTCTCCTTTTGCAGCTTTTGTTAATTTGGGCCACTTGTCCGGAATACGAGAGGGCGAAGAGCCTGGTGGTGAATTCACCGGAGATCAAAAAAATCGACCAGGAAAACTCTGAGCTTTATGAGGAGCTGTCGAACTATACGGGACATACGATTGCAAGTGCCGAGGGTGTTTTTGATCTCTATGGAACTCTTTATGCTGAGGTACCAAATCTCTCAGTTGAGCTGAAAAAGAAACAAGAAACCATTAGAGAAGACGTATAATTAAAGATTAATTTATAATTAATCCGTTTTTGTTTTGTTCGTACCAGTAAACAGGAAATCTTAAATTACCATCTTGACATTCGATCTCAAAAACCAGCTTTTTTTCTCTCTATATACAATGTTAAAATGAACTTTGAAATGCGTTTATAAAACGCATTGCAAAATTTCAAAATCAAGTATAATTTGCAATGATTTAATTTTAATTTTTACGAGGAAAAGATGTTTCCTGGGCATAATTCATCTCGTACAAGAAGATTGATTATTGATTCCAGAAAGATATTGGTCTGAAGCTTCCCAAATGGACTGACAAATATTTTCCAAGCCAGCTTATCAAGCTGAGTCAACTAAGTCTCGACTTGAATTCCTACAATAAGGAATTGAAAAGAATGGTGGCTGGTCCTCTCATCACAGAGATCGTAACTAACATGAACAAAAAATCTCGAGGCACTTTGAAGCCTGAGAACAGAAAGATGTTCATGTACGTAGGTCACGATTCTACAATCGTCAATCTCCTATCTGGACTAGGCGTTTGGGATAGACAAATTCCTGGCTACAATATCATGACTATGATTGAGTTACATGAAACAGACTCAGGATGGAAAGTCGAAGTAAAACATTTTTGTACTATTTATACATACAATTTACAACAATTTTGCTTTTACATTTATTAATTTTTTAATATTCTTTTAAATTGAGTTTTGATTAATCTCTATCTGGTTGGATTTCGCAGATGTACTTAAGAAATTCAACGGAAACGGCACCAGTTCCTCTTACGATTCCTGGTTGTGAATTTTCGTGCCCGTTGGAACAATTTAATAAACTTCTGTCATCCATGATCATCAAGCCAGAAGAATGGCGGGAGCTGTGCACGCTGAAAGATTCAGGCTTTGTTCAAGGAGACGAGCCAGCTCCTTGACTGAAAATGAATATTAAATTATGCTCGTTTTATTTATCATCTATAATCTATAAGATATGAAAAGGAAATATAAACTTTTCATTTGTTTTGTTGTAAATAATGAATGAATCAAATCGTTGAGTGACGGACGTTGAATATCGTGATTTTTTTGTATTATACGATACAATTGATGTGTACCGCATTCATACATTACATAATTATAATCGATGATATAACATTTTTTTACTTCGATAATATACGGAAAGAATGCGTAGAATGAAATAATTGCCATGCAACTGAATGAAAAAAAAAAACAGAATGTATCTGTGATGTATCTGTGTTGCTTCTTCAAACTTAATCATTTGTAAAAAAAATAAAATTTGTTAGTTTTTTCTTTTGTGTTACAATGCGTATTTATTATTTTTTAAAAACATTTTACAGTTGTTCAACATTAAATATAACCTGAGAAAAAAGTAGTGGGAACAATTTGAAATTTCATCATTTGTACATCTCGATACTCGTTAGTATCGAAAATGATTAAAAAACTTCTAGCTCTGCGGTACATCCAAAAAATGGGAGAAAGAAGGGATAATGCTTAGGCAAATATCTTTTCTTCGCGTCGTTTTTTTGTGACGACTGTTCCGGGTTTATGCTGAGCGTCAGGATGGTTCAACAATTCCGGCGGGCACGTGGAAATTGGACTGGCCAGGATGGTTTGTTTCAAGTCGTAGAATAAGTGACTGTCATCTTTAGTGCAAAATGATATTGCAAGACCAGCTTTACCCGCACGACCTGTTCTACCGATACGATGTGTGTAATCTGAAATTGAGAAACAACCAGATTAGTTTTTGTAATTCCATTGTTTATACAAAAATACAAATAAATTAAAAACATTAAATTGGGGAAAAAAGAATTACCTTCGATAGTTTTGGCCATGTCATAATTGATAACCATAGACACATCTTTAATATCGATACCACGACCAGCAACATCAGTGGCAACCAAAATATCTTTCGAGCCGTTTTTCAAAGATGCGAGAGCGAATTCTCTCTGTTCTTGACCTTTACCACCGTGAAGAGTGCAAGCATTGTACTGAAAAAAAAAAAAAAAAAAGATTGTTAATATCATTAATTTTCAATTTTTTTAAAGATGAATGTATTTGTTTTATAAATAGAAATCTTACTCCAAGTTTCTCAAGACCCTTTGCAAGAACATCGGCTCCTTTCTTTTGATTAACGAAAATAATAACTGGCGGTTCGACCCCTCTGCTGAGTATCTCCATGAGCTTCCTTCGCTTGTCAGCTTCTCCCATAATGTGTACAATTTGTTCGGTACGTTCAGTTGGTTTACCAACACTTCCGATGTAAACTACAGCTGGTCTTCGTAAATATGTCCTAGCGAGTCGTTCCACAGCCGGGGGCATCGTAGCCGTAAACATCACAGTCTAAAAATTAAAAAAGAAAAAAAATTAAACGAAATTCATCATTTTGTAATAAAGATGATTTGGAAAACAATTGGAAAACAATGAACAAAACAGGCAAGTCATACCTGTCTATATTTCTTTTTCGTATTGTAGTTGGCGAGAAGTTTCTCTTCATTTTCTGCATCTTCATTGTCCGGCTTTAGATTTGTAACTGGCATATACTCCAAAATCTTTTGTACGTCTAAAGAAAAAATAAGGAAACAAAAATCATAGAACTGTCAACTTAAATTTTATTTAAATTTATGGAAAAGTATCGGAAATCTTTTTTAAATTGTACCTGGTTCAAAACCCATGTCAATCATTCTATCAGCCTCGTCCAGTACAATGTACGTGCACTGATTGAGTACTAAATAACGATTTTCCAAGACATCTATCAACCGACCAGGAGTTGCAATGACAATCTGTAAAAAAATTAAGAGTTGTATAATCAAGCATTCAAATTTTTCTTAACAATTGAAATCAATTGAAATTTTACCTCGCAACCCATTCTCAAACGAAAACCTTGCTCTTCTCTTGATAAGCCACCAACAACTACGACCGTTCTAATTCCCAGGGGTTGTCCAAATTTGTTAGTTTCTTCCTCGATCTGTTGTGCCAATTCACTGTAAGAAACATCGATTATTTTAACATTGAAAATAAAATCAACATTGTACAATTACAAGTAAAAAAGTTTAGTACCGAGTCGGAGCTAGGATGATACTGTAGGGTCCTTGATCAGCTTCCTCTAACCTTTCAATCTTTGGTAAACTCGTGATCCATAACAACAGTGGAATCAAAAATGCTAACGTTTTACCAGAACCGGTCTCAGCAACACCTATGATGTCTCTGTTTTGAAGACCAATAGGAATAGCTTGTCTCTGAATTGGAGTGAGATCTTTGTAACCAACTTTGTCGATAATATCCAAAATCTCTTTCGGGAAACCGGACTCTTTCCACGATCGAATCGGGTCCGGAATTCTACCGCCTTTGATTGTGATATTATAATCCTCCCGGAAGATACGCCAGTCCCTTTCGGTCATCTCGTTCAAGGCTTTTTCCGACCAGTGTCGGTCGTCCCACTTTTGCTTCTCTTCTTTTCGTTTTACTTTCTTCAAACGGACTCTGGAAAAAATATTATCAATTTTCATTCTTTCCTTCAAAACCAACAACAATTTAAAACATGACAATTTTTATCGTCATACTTTTCCTGTTCCTTTTCAGCTTCGGTTCGCCTCTTTTCCAGAAGTTCGCCGTAAAATTTGCTCTGGTCCCTTTTTTGTGCTTTGATGTCAATTCCTGCGAGATTTCCCCGGCCGAAAAACTGCACTTGATGACGTTCTTTGTAAATGCTATTGTAGTCCACAGAAGTATCCTCTGAGGTATCCCAATCGAAAACAAATTTACGGTCGTTTAGTCTCCGGACTCTTCTCTTTTTCTTCACCAAACCTAGGTAACGTTCTTTTATCGCCTCGACCTCTTTTTCTTTGTCCTTATCCTTCACATCTTCCTCCCTTGCTTTTTGTGCATCTCTGCGCCTGTACAAACAAATAAACAAAACTTCAGTTCTCAAATTAAATGAAAATTGGAGACGATTGAAGTTGCAAAATCTTAAAAATCCTTTAAAATAAAAAAACAAATTTCCTTCCACCTCTCTCTTTCGTCCCATTCTTTTTCTTTTGTCGGACCACTTGTGCCCTCAGCCTGGAGAACTTTGCGCTGTGTTTCCTGCATTTTCCTCATCTTATCAACCTCTTCCTGTCGTCTTTGCAAAGCCAGCGCAGCTCGTTCCTCTTTAGTCAGGAACTTTGGTTTCGACTTTGCGTCCTCCTCTGCCTTCTTTTTCGCCAGCAATTCCTCCAAGCTCAGCGGTTCCTTTTTCACTCTCAAACCGTCTTTTGACTCGTTTTCGTCTTCGTCCTCTTTCTTCTCCTCAGTCTTCGCCTGATCCTTCTTCCGCTCCTCGTCACCGGACGGACTTGTTTTTCTCTTCCTCTCGTCCTTGAACTTTTTGTCGTCCTTGGCATCCTTCCTCTCTCGTGACTTGTCCCTTTCCTTGTCTCGAGACTTGTCACCATCTCGCTCGCGCGATCTCTCTCTGTCCTTGTCTCGCGACCTGTCGTGTTCCCGGTCACGATCCTTTTCGCGTTCCCTATCTCGTGATCTGTTGGAAAAATTTGATTTTCAAATATTATGATATTCAATTTTTTAGTAAATGTAAAATTATATAAATTATAAAATATATAAAATACATTTCATGATAAATTTATAATTATTTAATATTATTACAATGAAATGTTTAATAATCAGCTAATTGTTTCAATAATCGATTATAATAAAGTAAAGAATATCAGTTGAGTATAAATTTTATTAAAAATGCACTTTCTAAAAATTCGAATTGTATTAAAAGTTTAATTTTTTATTATTCAGTCAATCAAAATTCACCTGTCACGTGATCTTGAACGCTTTCTGTCCTTTTTGCGATCCTTCGAACGGCTCCTGGACCTTCTTCTCTCACGAGTTTCTCGTCTCTCGCGATCCCTCTCTCGTTCACGATCTCGGTCTCGTTCCCTCGACCTGCTGCGACGCAGACTTTTCTTATCATGGACCATCTTCAGTCAGATTACCTAAAAAAATTATTTTGAAGTTGTTTTTTTCGTAACAAACTAGAATCATCATTAGGTATTATATCAGATGTTGCACAAAACTAAATGTTCGAATATAACAATTAATGACTGATTTCAAGTTTTAAAAGTGATGACATTTGGTATAGGTTATGTTTTTTTATTTCTAAAATTATCATTATTTCAAGTTGGAATTATATACACTTGAAATACATTTGAATGAAAATAATAAAAATACGAATTAAAACGTACCTGAACAAAAAAAATGTATTCTTCGTTTTGTCTGTCAAAAAGTACTTGCAACAAACACAAACAATACTTTTAGTTTTTAGTTCGTCAGACTAGACCAGACTTAACCGGTGACGGTAGATGTCACTGTGTCACTTCGTGTAGAGTTTTTCTCGCCACATTCATTACGAAAACTTCATGGAAAAATTAAAAGTTACTCAAAAACTAAAAGACATTTTTGATACTTTATCACATTCTTTCATCGATTATGTTAAATGTACGAAAGTTTTATTGACACAACTGCTATAAATACAAAAAGGAGTGTTTAACTGCAAAACAAAACTCGACAGTCGACAATCGAAAATCGACACTCGAGACACGACAATCGAAAAATGTGCGAAATAAAAATTCTGTGTTGTCATGTCTTACATACACTCAAAACTCGAAAAATGTTATTTAACAACCTTTTTCACGGTTTAGAATAAAGTTCGTTTCAAAATGACATGTTATGATCAAGAGATCATCAAGTAATCGTGAAAAAGAGGTTAAGATAATAAATTCAAAATGAGCGCGAAATTTGAATTTGAGCGCGTTTTGATCAAGTATCGTGTAGATGATTTTTTTTTAAATTTATTCATTATAGCAATGAAATGATAACTTTTGTTATTCAATTATTTTGGCAAATAATTTTTTTGTTTGAAAATAAATAATGTCAATAAATTATATGAAATTCCGTAACCTGGTTTAAGGATATAGACTTTTTGGCAATCCGTCTATGAAAAACGCAACCAAAAAATTCGGATTTGTTATATGTCTTACGTATAAAATTTTGTTCATATCCTGTTCGAATGAATATGTTTGTATGTGAATGATTATAATTTCAATATACCGTATTTTTAAATATTTATTTAGGGTCATCAAAGTATTTCTAACGTTTATAAATAAATTCATTAATTTATATTCTTTAAAGTCATAACAATATTATTTTTAATTTTGCATTACCGTATTTTGTATTAACAATAGTAATTATTGATTTGAGAAGGTTTACACGAAGTACTAATATCGTTTGTGATAAAACATATTCGATATTTGATGGACATTTGGACATTTAATATATAAATAAACGGTATCAATAATATATGAAACCAAACAACTTTGTTGAAACATGCAACATTAGCGCTTAAAAAATTGAACGAATTGATTTTGAGTTATTTCATATAAACTAATTGAATAAATAATAGAAATTACGAAAATGACAGAAGGATACAGAACTGAACAAATAAACAAATAAACAAACAAACGAAAAAACAAATAATCTAACAAACAAATGGCCAAACAAATAAATAATTGAATAAATAAATAAACAAATCAAGAAACAAATATATAATTGAATAAACAAGCAAATACATGAATAAACAAACAAAAAATAAACAAATAAATAAACAAACAATTAAACAAATACATGAATAAACAAACAAAATCAGGACAACAATATTTTGCAAACTTTAAAAAAAGACATAAGAATAACAAAATGTACACTGAGTATACTAGAGTACATTACTGACCAAAAAGTTGCAAAAATCTAATCTTTTGTAAGCAGACTTGTTTGATAAAAAAAAGACCTTCCACCGCCCCCGCAGTACCTTGCTTTCGCATACCTGCGATCCTTCTTCTCTTTAACCGACCATTGCTCGGCGGCCAGTAACATCTGAGTCCTGGCGGTTTCCTTCTGTCCTGTTTCCTTCCTTATTAGTATCGGCGTTTGTAGGTTTTTCTGATGCAATTTCGATGCTCTTTCTTGATGCCTATGTCCTGACAACTTGTTTGATAGGCATGTGATAGGCTATTTACATTCTCCGCAAGAATATAAACACGCATCTTTATTTTTATTACAATAAAATTCATATATCCGAGTGCCATATCATCATAATATGATTCCAAAAGAGATAAATCGATGTTCTCTTCTTCCATAATGGCATCGGTAATTGTTTTTTCGTTTACAAGTACACTTTTTTTACCTTCATTTCTCGATTTATAACTAGTTTGACGGTATAATGTGGTATCAGCCACATTAGCATTGCTTCTACTTTCTGTTGGTCCGTCATTTTTTTGAATGGTATCAAAACAGCCATTTTTTCACCATTACTTGATCTCTTGATCATAACATGCCTTAGTAGCCAGCTTTATGTAAATTTTGTACAAACACTTTATATAACTGCTATAGACAAATTTTACGCAAATCTAACTCCACATTGTTCTGAATTATTAGCGCAAATCCTCAAAATTTCAAAAAATTTTCTAAGTACCAAACATCGTTTTTTAAATAATTTATTAAAATGGTAATAAATTTTTGGGAAGTAAACTATTTATGTAAATCATGCAGGACAATGCAGTAAGATTTACGTAACCTTTGTTTAAATTTGTGTTCAGATTTAAACAAAGTAGCAATGCAGCATTTTTATCCCGCACATTTTTTAGTTTTCGCGTCTCGAGTGTCGATTTTCGATTGTCCAGTATCGAGTTTTGTTGTGTAGTTAAACACTTCCAATACAAAATCACTGTTGATTTTTAGGTTAGGTTGCATTTGACAGCTTCTAAAAAGTGCAACATTTTAGAAAAACATAATTATCCTCCCCTGAGGAACAAAGTAACATTTTTTTTCGAAACATTAATCTAAGGTTTCTGGCCATCACCCTAAAACCCAAGATTTTTGGTTTGTTGTGTTTTAGAAATTATTACCAGTTATGGTGGCAGCATTGTGTTTAAATGGACAGAGAACATTGTTTATATCCGTGTGTGTTTGTATTTGAGTGTGTGGAAAGTCCGGAGAGAGAGTCTGAACTGAATTGTTGTCTGTATTAATTTTATTCGAGAATAGTGATCAGAGAGCGGCAGTGTTGTGGCGTCGTTTGTTCCGATCGTTGCCTTTTATAGAAAAGTCTCAACGAGGCGGACTTTGCGTAATCATGGTGCGAGTTATCAGTCAGGACACCTACAATGAAACTGTCAGGCTGAATATGGAAGAATTTTCCATGTCAGCCGAGGAGGCAATCGAAGAAACTGTCAAAGAATTTGAGGCACAGGTACAATTTTTAATTCATGTAATTTTCATTCAAAATCAATAAACAATTCTACACCATTTTTGTTTTCAATTTTTGTATTGTTGATTTTCTTATTCATAACTTTTAGTATCGAAATTTTTTCTTCAAACCTTCTGTCAAGACAGACTTGTAATTATTCATTTATAAAAACTAAAATTTGACGAACAAATTAAAAAAGTTATTTTTTAATGAAAAATGAGTGAAAAATGGACATATGAAAAAAAGTTAACTTGTTGTTTCAGGGTGTTGATCTGAGTAATATAATCAAAGACTTGGCCTTGGGCGACGAATCTGAATCATTGTTGTCTTGCCTCACCAAGGTGAAGGAAAAAGTGAAACAAAAGAATGCGGACGAATTAGTGCCTCTGTTAGATAAAATAAGGAATGAATTGAACAAAGATCTTGCGAGAAAAGTTTACGCGAGTCAACACGGCGCTTACACGATTTTGATTGACCTCCTTTCTCAGTGCAACGAAGATCATTTAATTTTGCGCACTGGGTTAAAAACCGTCATCGCCCTCATGACTGGGAACCCGGATTCACTCGACAAGAGAGGAGTTGACCTTCAGATGGAGTAAAATTTTTTTTAACATTTTTTTCTTTTTTTTTAATTTTTTTTTTTTTTTTTGAAAAAATTATACTTTTTAGATAAAAAATATACTTTTTTTATTAGAATTGATCATTACGTGTTTGATTTTTCAGATTGATGGACAAACGAATCGACGTTCCTGCTATGCAATACCTGTTGAAATGGATCAAGGAATGTTGTATAAAACACGAGATGAACAGGCAAAGTATTTTCGAAGCAGGCATTGTTGAAAAGTTGAAGAAAATTTTGATGCGAGAAGATGCGACTGGGAACGAGATCAGAGATGCTTGTGCAGTTCTGAGAGCTTTGGTGCTCGACGATGACATTCGAGTCGAATTTGGAAAAGCACACGAGCATGCCACTGTCATTGCCAAAGGATGCCTCGATATCCTAACCGGTTTATTGCCAAGTACGTTTTTCTTACATTTCAAACGGATTCATAAAATGAGATAAAGATAAAATTACAGGCCAGAATTTATTGTAAATGTTGCAATTTTTTGTTCAACAAAAAGACAAGGTTTTGAATGAGAGATTGAAAAACAAATACAAAATAACCAAACATGAAGAATTAACTAAATTTTTATTTGTAAATTAAAAATTAAATACAAAATGACCAAATATAAAAATAACTACATTTTAGATTGGAAATGAAAAAAAAACACCGTCAAAGTTACCGAACGTTCAAAACTAATAATTTTTCATCGAACAAAGGAAAATTGTTCTATATTCCATAATAAAATGATTCTGAGTGAAAGTAACGAAAATAAGATTGCGAGTCATACTTTCGAATTTGCTCTCGGTGCGTAAACGGTTTCCTTTATCTGAAAGAGAAGACCAAATGTTAAAACACGATTTTTAAACGTACATTTTAAATGATTGAATTTTCTTTATTTCATTTGTTGATTCGTTCAACAGTAGTGATTCATTCAAGTTTCTCTGAATTATATGACTGATCTTTTCTATTTTCTTTGATGATCATCTAATTTTGTATTTTTAACCCATTGAAAAACATCTCCCGAGACATGTTAAAAATCTTTCATTTCATAACTGAATCACAAAAAAATTGAATCCAAAAAAAATCGAAAAACAGAAAAAAATTTTTTGTTTTAATTTGCATCTTCTGCTAAATTTTTTGAAGGGCCTAAAACAGTGAAATATAAAATGTTCAATGTATGTAATAACAATTTGTATTTTGTTACAGAATTTAAGACTGATAAAGCCGTGATAGGCGACCTAATGTACACCCTGGCAACGTTAATTGTGAGGAACGAGTTTTGTCAGGACGTGGAAGATGCGGGTGGTTTGAAATATATTCTGGACGTTATGACGGATTACCCGAATGTGGACAAACTCAACTGGCAGGCCTTGAAGTTGCTCAAAGCCCTCGCTGGAAATGACAATGTCAAGTGTCACATCATCACTTCTGGCAGCGCTCCTCTCATAATTTCTGCTATTAATAGACTAAAGGTTAGAGAGAGAGAGCATCCGAAATGTGAAATCGAATAAAAAGTATCCTTATTTTCTAGGCACATTCTAATTCTGATTTTCGTTCCATTTGCAGTCGTCTGAGTCAGTTGTCACTGCCGGTCTTGGTTGTATGTCAGCCCTGACACTTCGCTGCCCTTCCAATGCAGGTGTTCTGTACGACTGCGGCGCCCCGTCAGTCATTGTCGATGTGATAAAAAGTTATCCCAAAAGTGTGAAGGTTTTAAAACACGCGTCCTGGGTGATCCGCAACATGAGCGTGAGAAACAAAATGGAGTCGCAAGAATTCATCGCTTTGGGAGTCGAAGACCTTTTGACCAGAGCGATCGAAACTCACGGCGCTGCTCTGGAGCACGACGTCAAATCGGCGCTCCGCGACTTGGGACTAAAAGTAGAACTAAAAGAGCGGTGGACCGGAAAGGGCGGTGCTCTGACAAACCAGTGAATGCAACATCTGTACTTATTTTATAGTTTCACTGTCTCTGATGCACATGTTTTTGTCATGAAAAAAAAAAATGTTTTTATAGAAATTTGATTGTCAAACAAATTGTTTCGCTGTTGACGATAATGTGTTTCACAAGGTAATCTCGCAATTACAAAACGACTGAAAGTTTGATAATTCAATTTATTTATACTATACAACGAATCTTTTTTTCTATGGGTCAATTTATATACAAATAAGTTTCGTAATATCGTTTGGACTTTGTGTTTTGTCAAAGTGTTGGTAACAGTGGATTTACAATGCTACTTCAAGCTCTCTCGACGAACGAATCATTTGGGAGAGGTAATATAACGTGGAATTGAAAAATTTGCAAAAATTTACAAGCGTTTATCACAATACTTTGACGAGATGTTGAGGATGTATAACGCAACTGTTAAATTGTTTCATTTCATTTTATTTCGACAGATGTGAATCAAATTATGTACAGACTGAACAATCAAAAAAAAAAAAATTATTTGTAAACTATCCGAAAAAAGAAAGAAACATCATATGGCACTGCTTGTAATAAATAAAATAGTACTGACTTTAGTTGTTTACAAAAGTGTCCGATCGTTTTTTGTATGCTCAAAGCGTCGGAGTCACAGAGAGTTAATAAATTAGTATCAAAGTTACATGAGTTTTCAAACACTTTGTATTTTAATTAAGTCTCACATGTTACAAACGAAACTTCTCGATCCATTTTGCATGTCAAAATGCGGACCGCAATGTGCAATTTGTTTGATACTTCATATTTTCGCTGAATCGATTACACATTAAAATGATAGCGCGCTGGATATCGAATTCGTTTTACGTAGGTTGCATAATTTTGTACTCGACAAAGTTGATTGGCTAATTATAACAGTTTTATCATAAAGTTTCGCTAACATTTTCATATATTTATACGTGAACTGCGATTCGTGATTACCGTAAGAGTTATATCAAGAGTTTAAGGTGTAATTCACAATAAATACAATTATTAATACTTTATCTCTATAATTAACAGCGTTAATTCTAACGGCGAAAACTCGGCAGTGTTTGATATTTGAATATCATCTGAGATAAGTTTCCCTTACACAATATGGGCGCCATGCACAACTCCAATCCATTACATTTTAAAAATTTCGATAAAACTTCAGATATGTTATGCATTGTAAGACTTCGACGGAGAATACAAAAGCCTCACTTTTTACTGATATTTTTCATAACCGTTTGTTACAAGGGGCCTCTGATATTGTACCACCTGATATCTTTGCAAACTCGAAGACCATCGGTCCTATACAAATCGAGCGTCGAGCAAACATTTGTTTCTTTTCCATTTATTCTTGACAACCGCAACAAGAGTGTTTGTAATACTTTATACGGCATAGATTATTCTTCACTGCCAGTGCGCAGCTGGGATATTTGTCGATGCAGGCAGCTGATCGCACCGTCACTCCTGAAACAAAAAACAAAATTAAACAAAAAACATTGAAACAACAAACAATGCTAACAATGTTTAAACAAATAATTACTTTGACTTGTTAAATACTGATTCTCCAGAGGTACGACTGTGAGTGGAGTGCTCGTAGAACAGGATTCTTGGTTACACGATATCTGTCCCTGTGGTTTTAACAAAATTGTGCAATTATCTGAAACAATACCATCCTGCATGCACCGTACGGTTCTGGTTCTAACTCCCCCGCCGCAAGTTTTGGAACACTGCAAAAAATCATTTTCACATATCATACATAACTAGATAACATATAACTTTATTTATTTGATGTAATTATTATGTGTTGTATATATGTTACGAATATGGCATATGTATTCCACAGAGTAACATATGTTGCATAAATAATGATTATAATGATTGATATTTTATATTTGCAAAGAGTCGAAGGAGTGGAAGGAGGTACGTAAATTCATTATTCAATCAGGATCTCGATTCAAGCTGGGAAAAAGAGGATATTTAATTTGTGCAAATTGCCACCTCGGTCCAGTCGGATGTAAACCATTGTGCAGGACATGCAAAGTCGCTGCAATTTTCTGACGTGTGGGGTTTCGTGTGGTCGCAATTCCTTTCGTGCTGAATTTTCGACTCGCCTTGAACGATCGCCACGCAGATCACATCGCGGCGACGAATTCCTGTCCCGCAGGATTTTGAACACTGCCAAACATAAATTTGAATTTCAACATTGAGAAATCATTAAAAGTCAACTTTTTCTCGACACCAGAAGGATCATTATTTTGCATACAAAATTACTTACATTGTTTTACAATTTTCAATTTACAATTCAAAACTCTACAAAATCTCAAAACAAAGTTACATATTTTTTTCTTTAAAATTTACAACATGTACAAACTTTCTGACGTAATAAAAATTTTCAAAATTTCACGTTTAAATTATTAATGAGGCAGTTAAAAAAGTTACTAACTGTAGACCAAGGTCCTGTAAACCATTTCGATTTGTTGCATCTTGGTTCTTTTCCAAAGCACTGTCTTTCGCTAGCAGGCTTACTATCGCGGTCACAGAGCAGTTCGCTTCCATCGGAGCAAGCCACCTCTCTGGTTTCAGAACCGGGCCCGCAATCTGTCGAACACTGAAAAAAAAAATAAGAAAAAAAAAAGAATATAAAAGTTATCAATAATTTACACCAACTTGAATCTGAACTACAAGACACGGTTTGAATTCCGCATGGCTATTATCATAGAATCAATGAATGATGTTCGAATTAATGAGATGCTTGTAGAGAAGAGCAGACATGGATTTGTTTCTTACTTCAGTCGACCATTCGGAGTACAACCAAGTGGGTTTGCCGTCCAAACGACAAGGCATTAACTCGCATGATTTTTCGGATTCTGGACGCGTCGATTGGGAGCAAGGCTCTCGACTTGTTATGCATGTCACCGTTCGATTTCTTATTCCTAAACCGCATGTCGCCGAACACTGTAAAAGTATTCAATTTCCAAGTTTGATTTTGCATTTGGTAACAAAAATTATGATACTTTCTTCTTTCTAATTTGGTTCATTTTATTAATTAGATATTTTTATTTATCTTCAACTTTGGTTGTATATTTTTAGTTTGAATGAAATTTTTTGCCAGGAATTATGTGTACCGGTCTCCAAGGTCCAACGTCCCATCTGGGAGGAGGGAGCGGAGAATTCATATGCCTTAATTCCGGACTGTGACAAGGTGGTTTGGTACAGCTTTCGACAGTTTTCAAATTCGGCGGCTGCTCGCAAGCCCCGGCGGCCACTCGCACCGTCTCTTTTGAATTCGACTCCCGAATGCATTCCAACTTCCGCGTACGAGTTCCTGTGCCGCACGTCACTGAGCATTCGCTCCAAGGCTCTGGTTTCCACCTAAAAAAAAGTAACGGCTTTTAAAATAAATTCTAAAAAGGATTTCCTAAAAAAGACCAAGTAAAATTAAATGATGAAACTGAATTATGAGTACTAAAAATAATTGATTGTTCATTATATAATAATTTATTCATCATGTTTTGACGCGAACGTCGAGGTATTTATTGAGATAAATGAACGTTTAATTTTTCAATAAAATGAATTGATTCCCAATGAAAGGATTTTTTTTTTCGAATTTTAATAACTCATGACTGGACATTTTTTATTATTAATTTGTCATTAATGCTTCGAAAGCAATCAAAATGAGTTACGAAATGATCAATTAAATTGCTGTCTATTTAACCGTACCTAGTTTCGCAAGGTTGCTCGTTGCATGCTTTTGCAGGAGGACTAGCGATTTTTTCGGAATGATGGCACCGTCTGTCGGGAACTGTCGCTTGCGTACTTTCTCGCACGCATTTTACAATTGCTGATTGTAAACCTGGAATTTCCATTAAAATTAAATTTGTTCATTTCAAAAATGCAACAAAATAAAACAAAAATTTGTCATTGTTTACACAAGAAAATATAAAAATATTTTTTCTTAACAAAAATTAATTAATGAATAAAATAATTTGAAAAAAAATGTGAACTGTTTGTATAACTGAATTCTACATTCGATGATAGAAAAAAAGAGGTAAACCGACTACAATTTTAGTTTGCTCAAAGTTGAACAATAGAGCGGATATGAATAATGTCACTTTCCACGCATGACTTGCGTTTTAATACAACCAGTTATTTTGGGAGTGCGCGAAGTTTAATTGCGAGCACGCTAATTCGCTGGCGAGTGCAACTCGCGTTCAATTACATTCCAAACTTTATGTATATACCTCCGCCACAAATTTTGGAACACTGCGATAGCCCGACGACCTTCCAGTTGAACTTGCGCTTTTTCTTTTTAGCCTTCGGCTGATCCCCGGGCATCGGCGTGGTTATCCGAAAATTCGCCACAGTTCTCGGCCTCTCTTGACCTTCCGCCACATGGTAGTTATACTTCTGAGTGGCATTGCGCCATTTCCCATTTGGATCAGATCTGAAATTTTTTTTTCATAATTTAATGAACCCCTTTTTCAAGTTTTATTTTTATTTTTTAACTTGACATTTTTTTCAGTTTTTCTTACTTCCTGGATATGGAAACAGTTACTAAATGTTTGGAAGAATCTAAAATGTCGTTTCCTGGATCGCCTGATCCTGAAAGAATAAAATTTCTCATATATACAAAAATTTATAATCACAATTTGATTTTTACATTGTAAAAAAGTTAAGTTAATGTTTTTTACCTGGAAAATAAAGCGGAGGAGCGGCAAAACTTTTTCCAAACTCATCATTGATTGGAACCATGTACTTATATATAATCCCAGGGTTCATTTCATTGTACAAAATCTGAAATAAATAAATTTCAAGTTTCAATATAGAGATAATGATTTAAATTTGAAATAAATAAAAGAAATTTAAATCATCAAATTTGAAGTAAATCAAATGAATTGCCTAGTATATTTTAATTGATAATATTAAGGATGATAAGTAAAGACAGTCTGACTGTGGAAGTGGGCTTGAACGATCAGCTTCAATAATTGGTCTTCATTTTAAATTACCTCCAAGTGTAGAGATTCATTTAATGGACCCGTGGCAAGGATGTGTTCGTTTCGATGCTTATCTCCCCTTTGATAGGTCAATGTAGTCCCAGCGGCTCTGTAAGTTCCACTGGGACTGAGGGCCCAGGGACCGTTTAATATGTAACTTCCGTTTTCACTTCTTAAAGCTGTAATAACATATGTCCAAATTAACCATCATAATTTATTTTATCAAACCAACAAACTACCCGTGTAAAAGTTATTCAGCATATGACATGCTGATATGAAATGGTCTATGAATATGAAATACACGTTGCCATATATATGTCTTTTCATTATTTTTCCATTTGTTTCAAAGTTATTTTTCGTCTTAAGTTAAATTAGTTTTTACCCAAAAAGTTGGCGCTGTATCTCAGCTCTGAAATGTTAACAGACATTGCTCCCTTGGGGATGGTAGTCACAGGCTGATGTCCCTTTGACAGCGACGGTTCCATGAAGATGCCCTCGTATAGTTTGCAACCTTCACCTTGTCCACCGCAGACGCCGCAAGCGTCCACAGTAGCTCCGGATCCGACCACTCCATCACAACCCACAGGCTGTAAAAATATGCTTTTACCACCTCTGCTCTTAACAAGATCAATCGTATCAAACATATTCAACCAATTAAAACATGCAAAATAAACAACTTTTTTTTTGCAAATCTGCAAATATACTCGGATCCAATTATTTTCATCATTTTAGCAACTTGGTAGTACCATTATAATTGAAATCAAACTGAATTTTCAAATTTGGTTCAAGGAAAAAAAAAAAAAAAAGTTAAAGAACAAACATGGTGAAAATTTGATTTATCGTTGTTGTTTACTTTTTGTTTTTCAATTGGAAGAAAAAATAAAATTCAGCAAAAACAAAATTACCTTGCATTGTCCAGCAACACAGAGCCACTGTTCTGGTTGATTGGCGAAAATGGAATTGCTGCTCTTCCTCTCCCGTAAAAACGCCTGCCTCGCATGAACAGTCTGTAATTGTAGAACAAAAGTTGATTCTGTGAATTGTAAACTATTCAAACAGTCATTACATAATTGCAACTTAGTTATGGAAAAGTTTACAGAACAGAGATACTTCTTGGACAAAATTTTCTACCTCCCAGGGAGTAGATGAATTTCGCCAAGTTTCTCTCGTAGCGCTAAGAGCTTGTAAATGGGTCGAACATTTCAAACTCACTGCAATCGTCCGACCAAAATCAAACAGTTGGATGGTACATCGTCGTGTAATTAAAACCATTGAAATTTGAACCAGTTGCGTGGAAATCTTTGTTCCATTGTTACGAAATTTGAATTCAAAAAATAAGAACCGAGATGATACCAAGATTATTATAACAAAATTGATATAATCATCATACTCACAAATAATTTATTTTAAGGTAAATTAAAAGATAATTAGAAGTCAAATTGGAGAAATGGGCAAAAAATGTTTTTATCTCAGTAGAAATGAATTGGAAAAAAAATTTTTTCACTGACCGGGTTTTGATTGCCGATAGTTGGACCATCGCAAGGTGTTCCATCGACCACTTCGGGTTCAAGAGTTGCATAAAAGCGCTCTCCGACGGCTCGACAGTTCAGCGCACACGCGTTCGGAGCTAAAATTAATTTTACAACGTGTAAATTTGTTTGTGCAATTAAAATCATTGTACATTTCAACTTTGATTTTCTTACCATTCAGAAACGGGACCCAGGTGTAGGTGTGGCCCTTATAAGTCCTTCCATTATACTTAGCACATTGTTGATTTCGAAAATCCTCTTCGTTTGGACATTCCTGCGTTAAATCAAATTCAATCAGTGCTGTTAATCTAATTGCTAAACTTTTTGCATTTTCTAATACACAACTTTTTCGACAGAATTAAATATTCAATTTAACAGCTACAAATTCAAAAATTCAAATCCATGCCAATTACTTTTCAAAAAATACAACTTCCTATCCTTGATAGGAATCTGATAACAAACTCGATTACAAAATCGAGTGGAAAAGAAAAATAGAAAGAAAAACACTATCAACAAGCTTATCATCGCGAAAGGTCTGCGGCTTTACAAACCATCTGAAATTTTGTATAATTATATATTCAGTTGCAGCTGGGATATTATCACGATTTTAGTATCTTAACGGCAAATAAAACAAAGCGGCGGCACACTTTACGGTGGCAATGCGTAAAGTTATCGCGAGTGGCAAAACAATTTCAGCCGATGTGCGCACATTAAAAGCGAAAATTAAATGTGTTTCCGTCACTAATGCGCGCCCCGTTGAATTTATTTTATTTCGTTGAGTGTGTAGCCACAATGAAGCGAGCCCGACGCGATGTTTATTGTCACGTGCGTTTTCACCCGAGCCAACCTAAGCCAACCATGGCATGTTTAAATTGTAGTCGTACGCCAGTTTAATTGGCCGATCTTGAATGTTACTCATCCATGAAACCAGAGGTTTCCTCGCTGAAACACGATATAGACTTTTTTGTTCGCATGATAATTGGAGAATTGATTTATTCAAATTGCATCCGTAAAATTACGAAAAAATAGACAGATTAAAATTAAACTTTACATAAAAATCAACCTGATAGGAATTGCTAAGTTGTTTGAAAAAGTTATTGACAATCTCAGTGGGATGGAAAAATGGAGACAACAACTAGCAGAAACAAAAAGAAAACGTGAAATAAAAAGAAATTAAAATCAACCTGATGGGAATTGCTAAGCCGTTTGAAATTATCAAATTGAGTCCCAAGAAATTTTGACACAGAAATATGGCCAATATTTTCAGATGAAAAATGTTGTTGATAATGTCACTTTTCGATTTTTTTCCCTTCTTCCTACCCGTCTAGTGTTCGAGAATAATGGCGGTTAATTGGAGTTGTGGCAAGCGAATAAAGATTTTGCGAGCCGTCGGCGGGATATTTTGTACCGAATTTAAATTGCAAATTGAAGTATGAGTGATAAGATTTAATTTGTTTCGCGCACGGCTGATGATTTAATAAATCGCACTGGTCTTTGAATTTCTTATCGATTCTCCAAATAATGTTTCCATCTATATTTTTTAATGGAAAATGAACTTTTTAGATTTCAAAAAAAAAATTAATAAAGTTTCGTTACAAAAACTGAAAGGATGAAACCTCATTTTTTGGAATTAACAATTTCAATTTTCAAATGACAAACAAACAAATAAATAAAACTTAAAAAATATGTTTGAACAAAAAATTGCTCCAATTTTTCAACTCCGGTTAAAAATTAATTGGAAAGATTGATCGGCAATTTGTTCAAGTTGTTTCTGAAAAGCAACATTTTTTTACGAAACAATAAAAGAAAGGTTGAATTGAAAAAATGACGTCGTTCCTCTTCATTGAAAAAAATAACGCCCATTCATAAATAATTTATGGTGCTTTTTCACGCGACACAAAAGGAGCGAGCGAAAAAAAGGCACTTATTGCAATTACCGCAACATTTGTATTAAGATAAATGGCCGTGATGCATCAGCGCGTCAATTAATCAGTGCGGAACATTTTGACGCGGCTTATATAACATTTGCGGTCGATCGGGTTTTGTTTTCGTTTCGCTTTACCTGAGTATTGCAGATATGATATCTTTTGTGAGTGCCAATGCACACGGGTCGCTCGCTGATCGTATTATTATTGACAATGGGGCTTCTCTTCCGCAAAAGTTGCCTGAAAAATATAATAAAAAGTCATACGATTTGTTATATTGTACTCGTTTCATTCCATTCAATCCATTGCGCGTAAAAATGTTCATAAGATCGACATAACACGTCATTTTTTTTTTTTTTCGTCTCAGTTGATTTTATACAATTTTTGTTCTTCTGTTCTCTTTATTCATTTTCGCATTTCAAATTTCGTCTCACCAAATGAAAAGCGCCAAATGTTTCATCTCATGACTGAACAATTTCATTTTTGTTCGTTGCATTTTTTTATTCCAATTAAGAATTTTCTTTTGATTTGAAAAAGTGAGAAATAGAAGGAAAAAGAAGAAACTAAAACAAAAAACCATAAGTGGAAAAAATAAAATGAAAACAAGAAGTAACAAGAATAAAAATATTTAGTCGTTAGTCGGGCAATTATTGAAGGAACCAAAAAAAGTTTTTTTTTTTTGAGAAATGCGATCCGCAAATCGAGCCAAAATTTGCGAAACGGAGAGGTGTTATGATACCATTGCGGAGCACTTTTGCAAGGTGTATATTTATATTTGATAGCGTGGGAGGGTCTGTATCGCATTTGCACAGACGTATATTTACTCTCAAGTGTTGAGATGAACGTATCGACTCGTCGTAAGCGAAACATTAACGCCGTCGAACCAAGTAGTAGCGTTGAGCGGCGATGGGCAGACACTTCAGCGAATGTAAAAAAACGACGTTATAAACGCTTGAACTACGTCGAAAGTGTACGACTGCACTGCTGCCGAATTTAAAATGTTATCGCGAGATTAGTAGATTCGCTGGAGTGCTCGCTTGTTGGGTTTTATAATTTTAGATTGGGGCTCAATTACAACTTGTCACTGAAAGAAATTATAAACTTGGAAAAATATTAAAAAGTATTTGAAATTCGAACGAAAAAGGATTTTCTTTAAACAAAAAGCTTTTTTCAAAATCAAAATGTAAGATTTGAATGAAAAGAATTATTTTTTAAATTTGAATTAAATATTTTTTTTAATTATAGGAGAAAAGTTTATCGTCTGAAACATGAGCTATATCCAAGTACAGTGAACCTTCTCTAGTGGATAGATTGATTTCGTCTTGCGGAGTGTTATATATAAGTGAAAAAAAGTCGTTCCACGAAACGATATTGGCAACTGGAGTGGATTATTGAGCGCAGTTCATCAAATGTAATCTCAGTTTCATTGCAACTCCGACGACACGCAGTTGCTAAAATTGGATGACAATTATCGATTACAATATTTTCATTCAGGACTAAGTGGGCGCGCTTGTTTTGATTGAACTCGTACAAGTTGTTGCATCGGGGAATCAAATTGGAACTGTAATTCAATTTCATTGTTTTGCAATTAATGTTAATTGAATTTCGCAACTCTATTTGTGACATAGAGGCCTCGTTCAAGAATCGTTCAATCATGATTCGCACAAAAACTATGCATCTTTCCAGATGACAGTTTTCGAAAATAGACATTCAAAATGTAACCAATTCTATTTTGTTTCATCTTTTCAAATATTTGAAAGGATCACGAGAAATCCAAGAACATTTTTCTCTACAAATTTTTGTGCTGCAAGATGATTATTTCATGATCAAAACTGAAATGCTGGAGATATTGATTTTTTTATCCGAGTAAGTAACTTGTTAGTTGAGAATAAAAATAATGTTGGAAAAATGTCTTACTGATTAGGAAGACATTCTCGAGCCTGTGACTGGATTCCCGTGCCACATGTTCTGGAGCAGTCGCTCCACTCGCTCCACTGGCCCCAGGTCCCAGAGTCCCGGTTGTCCCGACTGTGACCAAACCGGGTTCTTTGTCGCAACATATGATAAACCTGTGAAACAGAAACGATATAAAATCCAATATTGTTAAAAGCTCAGGATTTAAAAACCGAAATGAAATGACATCTAAAAAATCTAAAAAAATAGCAATCTCCAATGAAAAAAAAAAAAATAATAAAAAGAATAATAATTAAATGATATTGAAACAAAGAAAAAACAATCAAATAAAAGCTAGAGATAATGAAAACAGATTGCAATTTAAACTTCATCATTCAGTATAAATTTGACTGCGATGAGATATGGAAACACGGCTAATACGAGACTTAGACGAAAGTCCGCAAGGGATTTCGATTTATTGGCAATACAGTCAATCTTAACATGATAAGTACAAAGTTTTTGAGCCCATTTCGTATTCAGTTCTAAGCCGAAGCACATCCCGTGTTCCGGACCAACTTTGCGAATAAAAATTCGCAAAATTTTCATCGCAGATCGAGCGTGCTGAATGCTTATTACAGTTTTATAAAGTGCACCGCGCACGATGGGCGTGAGAAAAATTTTCAAAACAAATTGCAAAATTGCAAAAACTGCAAAATTTATACAATCGGAGTACAAAAGTGGATTTTCTATTGAAACTTGATTTCATATTTTCTAGCCAAACTTTAAAAATTCGTTTCGATACAAATTTCTGATATAAATATCACAAAAAATAACATGGGGAATATACATATATGGATGCATATATGGTAACATGATTTGTATGTCTAGATATATTTGTATGAAAAAAAAATTGCACGATTGGAGCTTTGTATCGGTTCAGTTTCGTTTGAATAAAACGGTACCAATAAAACGAAACTATGTTAATTGTAAAAAAGTCACGGAGGCGAACACATGTTGGAAGGAGGAAGAGAAAGGTCGAGTCGTACAAGCGAAGCCGGGCACACAGCAGGTAGTTGGAAAAAGCTCTCGTGGACAGCAGGCACCGGCGAGTATTGATAAGCCGGGCCAACTGGCACGGTCGTAGAAAATGCTATTAAAGATCTAAGCATTGTTCTTTGCTTGTGCGGAAAGAAACAATTCAGTGGAATTTCAGCGACGGTTCATGATCCGTTACACAAAACGGGCCTCAGCTATTTCAGACTAATAGTTTTTAATCGTTTCAAAATGTATTCCACTATGTCCAACTTTTTAGTTCACCTTCAAGTTCATGCTGACAAAATGTTACAACTTAACTTAATTTAATTTAATTTAATTATGGACAACACAGGATATGAACAAATTGAAAGTTTTTTGTTACAAAAATTTTCTTCAATTATTCTGATGTATAAAATGTATTAAAAATTAATGTGAAAAATGATAAAGATGATAAAAAAGAAAACAACAACAAACAAATGTAAGAAAATGATCAATAAATAATGAAAAACTTTATGGAAAAATTATTTTGAATGGAAAGGAGTTAACTGTTGTTGGAAAATTGTATCTTACCTCAATGGGATATTTATCTGGCATTTTGGAGCACATGACGTTGGTGATCGACATCAATGTCAGGACCATAAATATCCTGAAACAAAGAAAAAAGAACGACTGAACATTAATCGGCAAATAAATAAGTGTCAGAGACGTATGTTTTCGAATAGCCTTTAAAAAATTGATCGCACACGTCAATCAGAGCGAAAGTCAGCGGTTTCTCTCACATGACCGCATAGGAATTAAGATGTGTGTTCTCTGCTACACATTTTAACTGAAATGCCGATCGGGCAGCGTGAAATTGCTCTGCTCAATGAGAGATGCAATAGATCTTGATACAATTTCAGTTGGAATTTAATTTTGACATTCAATCTTGCAAAAATCCGTCAGTGATTTACCATCAGACAATGTATTATTTAAGAAGAAAAAAAATCTACCTCTATAAAATCAAATTCAAATTGAACAAAATTGAGTATCAAACTTGTTGTATAATAACATTTGAATTAAAAACATTGAATATCAAATTTTGTTTATACCAATTTGTTTATACAACTCAAGAAATCTTATAGTTTCAAATTACAATTATAATTGAAAATAAAATCAATTGAAAATTTTAGTTCATCTTCAAATTATGTTCCATTTAAAATAAAAACAATCTTGTGATGAACAAGGTTCCAATTTTGGTTTTGAATAAATCGCAGCCTCGTTAATAAATCTGAAAAACACATAATAGCCGCGCATCCTAATTAATTCATTACACTCGCGAAGCGCAGGTGTAAAATCGGCGCGAACATTGCACGCAACCGAATATAATTGAGCTCGGTGGGCATCCGCCGGCTAGGATTTATGTGCGGCTCGTGTGTGTAATTATTGCAAATTCAGCCTTGCGCCGAAGAACGCTTTCCTGCGGCGGCAATCAGGCTTTTAACATTGTGTTTGGAATTCTTTGTTGGCGGTCACTTCGGTCCAACCAAACCTGTTATTTATACCGCGACAAATATCAAGATATCGGTTAAAGATTTTCCCCAACTTTGAGATATCTCAAAAAAAAGAAAATTCCATCCAACATTATAAACAAAACTGCAAAAAAATTCTTTTTTGAAATTGCCTTGCAATTTGTTTTTATTTTTCCATTTGTAAACAAGGCTTTTTAGATTATTTGTTAACATTATTTTTGTTATCAACTTGCATTTTTGAAATGCAAAAATCAAAACAGAAGTATAAATATGGTTTTGGGACGTTTTGTAAATGTTGACATGGAATTCGAAAACTGAAAATTCCGGGCATTAAACAAAGAGCGACGAGTGTTTTTGAGTGACTCGATTTAGAATATAAATTGTAACAGAAATTATGCAAGCGTTTGGCGTGGGGGAGGGGTGCATTTGCGGTGCACGTTAGGGAATGTCACGTATCGGTTGTTTGTTGTGCGCGAGGTGAAAATATATATTCAAACACACGTCAGAATGGCAAAAGTGCGTAAACGATTTGTCGCGGGAAAATTCGCTGTGGAATTCTGTGTATCGCAGAGGAGGTATTTGTTTGACAACAAATTCAGCGTCGCTCAAGCTCGGTTTCTACGAGGGTCGAGCATCTGTGCCACTGCGCTAATAACGTTTCACTTGTTCCGCCTTCACAGAAGGCTTGATTAATTATTACGATTGATGACTTTTCTGTTGAAAAAAAAACCAACAATAAACATTCAAGATTGTTCTCAAGTTCCATTTATTTGCATTATTTGAATTAATACATTTAATTTAATTATATATTGAAAGTTAAATTTTGTAAATTAAATTTTTAATTATAAACTTTTAGGAAAGAGGCAGTGTCGCATCAAATTCGATAAGAATCGAAAGGAAGTAGAAAATTTAGCTCTAGGAATTGTAATTTATCTTGCAATTTATATTTCTGTTCAACCCGAGTAGTAATAGAGTTGTAAAACTGAAACGTTTGGTTCGATCCACTTGCGTTGGCACAACACCCGCATTGTGTGCGGAGCGATCGCACTTCATCTAATTTTCTTTGACGATATTGAAACTTCCGGAGAAAATGAAAAAGTTGAAAAAAAAAGGGATCGAGTAGAAAAATCGCGACTTCATAGACAGATCGTTAATCCGCGGCGCGTTAACGATGCGTGGTTTCCGTTCGCGGAACACAACCACATGTTCGTGACGACATTGATCTCTTATTATTTCAACATAAGAAATTGGAGAAAAAACAGAATAAAAAAATGAGAAAACGAAAAAGAGAGAAAAAATTGATTCGAGCTCTGAAAGGTTGGAATTAGTTAGGAGGCACGATATTTTCGTTGATTAAAGGATGATCCCGATATGGCAATCAGGTTTTTTGTAATTAATTTTTGATTGGTTCAGAGCTCAGGCGTCGCGGTAGTAGCTACATGTGTGTTAATGGATAATTAGCGTTAATTAACTGAAATTTGCGTTCACAGCAAGCGATAGCGACTTGCAATTAGAATAATAATGGTTATTATTTGGAGAGGGGATTTAGACGGGTCATTGCGTGTCGAGCGGCTCGTTCAACATGGTCACCAAATTGGATCGTTAAATTCGCGATTCCGATCGTAATAATCAAGATCTAAATTGTCCTACGGCGTTTTGTACTTGTTGAGCTTATAGCCGTATGAAACTCACGTTTTTCCCTAACGCGTACCAATTTTTATAAGAATGTTTAGAAAAGTTACGAACAAGCTGAATTTCATTATGTGTAACAATTTAAAATAAAAAGAACTTTCAGTACAACTTCCTTTAAATAAAAAATTAAAAAAAAAAACAAAGAATTTTAAATCATCTGAAAATTGAAGTTGTCATTTTTAAGTTCTAATTTGAATTCAAAAGTTTATGGAACTTTTTCACATTTTAATATTGAAAATTGATTTCAAGAATGGAATCCGATTGCAGTTATTTATACTTTAAGAAGTATAAGAACACATGTTCCACTTGAGAATGTAAGCTCCCTTTGGAATAATACTTTCTTTACACAGATCTTTATTAAGATTGCTCTCTGCATAAATCGCAAATTGATTTATCAACTTAGCGGTTACATAAAATGAACTGCCATGGGCACGTGCCTGAACCCTGCCCCTGAAAGCGATAAATTTTTCCCGACTTTACAACTCTCAGCACTAAAACGATATCATTGAAATCAAACCCGAATATTGATTTCAAATCTCTGCTATAATTTTCTGCGTTAATTTACTTTGATAAAAAAAGACAAAAAAGACAGAAGGTTAAAAAATAGCAACAAAAATTCCACGATCATTTCCGGTGATCTCGTGTTGAATAAACTAGAAGAGCAGCGCGCACAAAAAGTTGCCGATCGCGATTGTCGATTTTGCCGCCTGTGGGGCGTTTCTAGGTTCGACGAGGGTATCGCGACGACCAGGCAACATTAAATGATGTATAATTACATATTCGGATCACTCGTTGGATTACACGGCGCGAGAATAAACTGGACGTGCCCACCGAGAGGCTGACGAGTTTCGCATCTTCGGGAGATCATCTCAATCGAATTTATCATAATGTTGCTGGCGGTTATCTCGCCGTTTGGAGAGCGAGGGTATAATTTACTCATGAACTCGCCATCAAAGTTGAGCTCGGTGCCAATGCTGATCAATTTTTTTTTAATTGAAACGTACATTAAAACGGACAAGTTCAATTAATTGACAATGCTTTTTTTATTTGTTAATTGAAAATTGAACAGTTTCATAATCAATTTTATTAAATTTGATTTTTTTGAAAATTAATTTATCAAAAATTGATTTCTTGTGAATTGAATTTAAAAAAATTGGAAATTAAATGAAAGGATGAAAACAAATTTTTGTTTTTAGCAATTTTTAATTTGAACTTTTTGATCTCAAGATATAGTGCGACATTGTAGGTTCTCAGCAAAGGTTCCAGTTTATGCATAAACATGTTTTAATCCAGGCGCCTGACCTGCTCCGCCGATTGGGAGGTAGAAATGTAAATGAAAGGAATCAATAATCCTGATAAGTCCCTGTATAGAAATATTTACATCTGGTTCGAATCGTTGAGTAAGTCGGGGAATTGCTTAGTCGTGTCACTTGCTCTGAGCGCAACAGTTTCGTCCGGCGCGGAAGGCAGGCTTACATAATGAAATCAGACACTGCGTGCACCCTTCATAAAGCCGACAGTTGTAACTCTTTTGAATTTAAACATTATGTGAGATAAAAATAGATAAACATTTTTTATTATCTATTATCTGATCATTCATAACAATTTTTTTAGAAACAAAACTAAAAATCGGTTAGAATATACCGATTTTCACAATTTTTATAAAACGGTGCTTCAAACTTCTTTTCAATTTTTCTTTCCTAATTATTTAAAATTATTCCACCAAAAATAGAACAAAAAATCGGTTACAAAATACTGATTTTCCAAATATTTACAACCGGTTTTACTTAAACAAATCTTTTTACTGATAACTCTTTTCAAAATGTTACATTTTTCTCTTGTGTGTGTGACTTATCATTCATGTCGAAAAAAAGCACTAAAAGATCGGTCTGAAGAATACCGATTTTATTAATTTTGATGATAGGCGAAACAAACGACCAGGCCTTGCGAAATCATGTCACAATTTTTCGGTCAAATCCGAACAATAACATCACATTAGATCGGCCTGTTCATCGTGCCCATCACAGTCCTTTTCGACGAATTGCACAATAGGTCGCGTTACAATGTCCCTTTCTGTTCGGTGCACGTGTCTGTATGCAAATAAATAATGGACCTTTGCAATGACGCGGCATCGATGGTCCCGCGGGGCGATCGAACCGAGAGAGTCTGTCTCGGGGCCCGAGATTCCGACGCGAGGGTCACTGAACAGCGCCGCAAAGAGCCCAGCCAGAGGTCTACTGTAATGCATATCATATCCGCATGAACAAATGCACAATGCGAGCAACTCTCGATCCGCTGCCTCGAACGAGTACTCGCAGATTCGTTTTAATTGAAACATACATGGGCGCGCATTTGTTCACGCGTCAACTTCGCGCACACAATGTGTGTAACTCAATTCGCCGCCATCGGGTGACAATGTCGCCGCAACGATCTGACGTTGCGGAATCTCGCTTTTCTTCGTCGTTTTCTTCAGTTGCGTTTTATCTCCTTGGAACTTTGTTCAAAGTCGTTTACAATTTACAACTTTGTTTCAACGATTTGAAATAGAAGTGGGGCAATTGAAATAATTCATTTTTTCTATCAACTTTTCGTTTTTTAGACTTATCAGTGAGAGAAAAAAAAATACAATTTTAGCTTTCAAAGACCAAGCAAGAAAGATCGATTTCAAGATCGGCAAATTCTGCTTGGCGCCATGTTATAGTTTTACTTTTTCCGCCAAGCAGAATTTGCCGACCCTAACCTGCAAACGTAGCTGACTTCAGGTTGTTTGTCGAAAAAAGTAGAAACTGCTTGGTAAGTCAGCCGAGTGTGTAGTTTTTTTATCTCAGTGTACAAATAAGCAACTGGAAAGGCAATTTGAAAATCAAATACATTTTTTCATTTAAACACTCTGTTAAAAATGTTTTTTTTTATCTTCGTTGGATTTTGTTCAGTTGGATGAGTACATGATCGATCGATGCAAATTTTTTTATTTATGTATTTTTGTTTTCATTTTATTGATTTCTGATATTTTATTTTCCAGTTTGAACCCCGTCACACTTGCAACATTTATTTTTTAGGATTAAGATACCAATCGAATAATGCACATAGGAGAGAAAACACTCTGCAAATGACAGCTGCAAATAACGTGTGAGATGCATTAAGAGAGGAACTCAATTCCGTGAGGAATTATTCTTGTGCGGTGGTCCAAGCTCTAAAACGACAACGCTCGCAGATGGAAGAAAGGAGTGATCGTGAAATATGATGCACCGTGTGACCATTGTCTCGGCTCATGTTCGCCCCGTAATCTTCTCATGACTAGTGAGGATTAAAAAACAACTTTTTTTATTTAACAAAAAATTTCTATTCTTTCATTTCCATCAAATTTCAAAATTTCATTACAATTGATTTATAACTTTCGTCTCTGTCTTCTTAATTTGAAAAGTTTCATTTGTTTGATACTTTTTTCAGGCCCGAAAGGCGTTGCATAATCAACGAGTTCAAGCACCACGAGTTTTTGTCCGACATCTGTATCAGACCGACTCAAAAACGCGAATAATCCGATTCTTTTTGCATCTCCGTTTAATCTCCTCCGCAGTTGAGAGTTCCTCTATAACGCACACGGGACGAATGACTCACCAGATCAGTGTTAGATTTCACATTTAAGGATGCATCATTTAGTGCTAACAAAAAAAAAACAAGACATTTAAATTTTGTACAATCATTCTTGTTTTATTCATTTCTTAAAAGTCAATTTTCAAACTGAAAAAATTGTTTGTTGAATATCAAAATTAAAAAAAAAAAAAAAAAAAAAAAAAAAAAAAAAAAAAAAAAAAAAAAAAAAAAAAAAAAAAAAAAAAAAAAAAAAAAAAAAAAAAAAAAAAAAAAAACTTGGGTAAACTAATCCGCCGGTCACACCGTTTCTACACGACCCTCCAGTGACCTTAACGAGAATTGCGAAGCTTTTTTCTTGGGCTTTGAAATTCGATTCCGCGTAAAAGCATTGCGTCGAATGTAGCGGATTTTTTCTTCCATTGTAAAATCGTTCGCTTGTTTCCGTGGCTGAAATTTTAGTCGCCGGGTATTCCCTGGGTCGATTTTCCAGAGTCTCGAACGTGCTCTCCATTCGTAAACGAGGTCGATCCGATCCACTTCGAAGGCCGAGCGACGTCCCCTTATCTCAGATGAGCGTTCGCTTTCTAAAGACATTTATATGCGAGGCGTTTATAGACGCTTACACGAGAGCGAACAGGTTCGATTACTGACACGAGTGGCTCGCTTTATTCTATCGAGCTTTATTATTTCTTCACGGCGGATTGGCTTTTTACGCGGATCGAAGGGCGCCGGGTGTCACGCTTTTTCTTCTCAAAAGTCAACAAAGTCGTTTCAAGAGCCAACATTCGCATCGGCAAAAAAGCGTTTGAAATTAAGATGTCTCGGCTTTTTTGCCCGTCCCCGAGCTCTTTCCTCGCTGATTTTAGATTGAACGATTTCAATTACAGATTTCGGTGAGCGAATTTAGATTGTCATTTTATAAGAATACGCCAATTCTCGCTTAAATCCAATTTTATATTTTTCATTTATTTAATTTATGTTTTCATTTTCCTCGCATTTATCTGTTTTTGTTGATCAAAATATCATTTTTGAAATTGGATTAAATAAAAATGTTTCCTTTAGTTTGTTTTTCAATTTTGATTTTCAAATGTGCAACTTACTAGTTCTGTATTTCTGCAAAAAACTGAATTTGAAATAGAATTTAAAAATTTTAAATGCAAAAAGTGATGACGATAATTAATTCAATGTACATGTTAAAGCGTCGGTAGAAATTCCTGTGGCATCTTTGACATCATCGTTTCAGATTTTCACACGCTGGAGAACGATTTGACGATAAATGAGCAGCCGGCATAAATTCATTACTCGAAATAGAAGTCCAATTAATCGAGCCACATTGAATGAAGGGTAAAAGTCAGAGAATTTAAGCTGACGCTCGTTTTTATCTGTGAAATTATATGAGAGTCAATGGAAGATATCCGGATGATGAAATTCGATCATAAAGGTATGGACCATTTTTGGAGATAGAATTTCAACAAATTTCAAAACGAAATTTTGATAAAAATTATAACAATAAATTTTTATAATTATAGCATAAGTATAAAATCAAATTAAAACGCTACTATTTGGGCGCCATGAAATTTGAGATCTAAAATATTTAGGCGCCAAATTGTTTAGGCACCAATTGACAAAGTAAATTTAAATGCTAATGGGTTTGGACATGGCGCCTAAATTTTTGATTCTTAAAACCTGGCGCCCAAACTGGAATCAACGCTCCAGAAACGATTTCAATTACTTTTTAACGATTACATATTGTTTTCAACTATATTACTATAATAATGATTAATTAAATTTTTCATTTGTGATGGTGTCTGATCTAGAATATTTTTTCAGCGCTCATTTTTGTCTTAGTTCTTTGGGATTGCCGGAACACGAAAAATGACTTTTCAAATGTGTGGCATTGGAATGAAAATATTTTTTTTTCTGCTACCTAAGTGGCAGTTAATTCTGGATTTGCTCGTATGAGATCTCCAGAACGTCTCTCTCGATGGCGTCAAGCGCTCGCACTGCGAAGCAAGTAGATTAGTTCCAAATGCACGAGCGGCTCTTGAGCGAAAGATACAGAGATTCGATTTTTTTATCTTACGTTTTTTATTCGTTCCAACCGTCAAGCGTCAAACTGCAGGCGATCCCACCTTACAATTATTCATTCACATTCAGCGGATTATGAAATATCAAATTATCGCTCTTGTAATATTAATAACCAGCTCAGCGAGAACTTAATCAAGTTTTTGTTGATCGTGCCGAAGATATATTGGACGAGCTAAAATTCAACTTCTTGATAAATTATATGTTTAGAATCAACGAATTTCTATGACATTGTCAGTCAGGTGACTTTGTTACATGAGGTTTTTAGAAAATATACAATCATACACGACTAAAAATTTAGACACTAATAAATTTAAAAACTGAATATTTAATTTCATTTGAGTTTAACTATAGAAAAAGAACATTATAATTATATTTTTAGTTTTTAATTTCAACTTTGTGTAATGAATTTATTCTCCATTGATCTTATACAATTAATATAATCCATCATTAAGTTTGGCGACTTAAATAAGAGTTTGATTAAATCTGAATTTAGTCTCTTGCAATCTAACAGGACTTAATTGGATTAAGTCCTAATTCGCATCTCCATTGTTTGTCAAAGTTTGCTCCTGAAATTAAAAAAATAATTATAATCATTTAATAATAAACCAAATAAAAAATTACAAAATGACGTTTACTTTGAAAAATTAGGAAAAAAACACAAACTGAATTGTTTGTTAGTATTCTATTGTGGTTGGAAAAAAATGAAGCAGCTGAAATATCCCATCAAGATATTCACTTACGGTACTTGCGTGTTTATCCTTATTGAAATGATTTTTCCATGACAATATTAAAATCAATAAGGAAATGGGATCATGACTACTGATGTTTATCTTTTGACGAGCAAGCAAAAAACAAACCAAGAGAATTGGTTTCTGCGCTTCTAATAGGAATAACAAATTACTTCTCTAATGTACCATTCGGTTTCGACTAAAATTATCGAATACAAGATTTTAAGCCAGATTGCAGCTACAGTGAAATAATTACAGTTGAAATTTTATCAAGTTAAATCTGATTGATATTAATTGAC
The DNA here is from genome assembly GCA_030522925.1 of Trissolcus japonicus. Classification (NCBI taxonomy): domain Eukaryota; kingdom Metazoa; phylum Arthropoda; class Insecta; order Hymenoptera; family Scelionidae; genus Trissolcus; species Trissolcus japonicus. The sequence goes on along the minus strand of JAPYZS010001053.1, from coordinate 3,833 downwards.
GATGATAATCAAAGTTATACGAAACGTTTCATTTGAATTGAAATCAATCAATTTTGATCGATGACATTTTTTTGATACACTAAACATTCTCGATGATGCAAACATGAAAATTGTAATCGGTTTATGGCAAGGATTTTGTTTGTTTGTTTGTTTTTTTTCATTGTACCGAGCTATTATCCGATTCGGTAATCATATACGTTTTCGAAAAACGGGATCGACATTCCGGGCTTATTTTACGTTGTTTCATAAAACAGGGCCGACCGGTTCCAATGATAATTAACATACGCGACGTTAATTTAACGGAATTATGATTTCATGTCACTTGTTCGTCGGAAATGCGCGAATCTCTACAATTCTTGACCTTTAATTTCATCCCGTGTTGGATGTGGCGAATCTTATCTCACCGTGTTGTCTATCTATGTAATTTCGTTCCATTTAACTAAACACATTTGCAAAAATAATTTTTTGATTTCGATTAAAATTACTAAATCAGTTCTAATTATTTCTGAAAATAAGTTTCGAAAAGGTTTAACGAGTTTTTGAAATAAAGTTTAAATTCAGTTTGAAGTTTTGCAAAAATGAGTTTAAAAATAATCGAATAATAATTTCATCTCTATCAACTTCAAGACTTAATTTTAAATTTAAATTTGGCACAAATGTACAAAAAAAAAAATTTGTAAATTCGTTGAAACTTTTTCTGTCAATGTTTGACATTCGCCGTCCCTTCAAATCAAAAAGAGCTTTTGATTAAGATGAAAGAGCCGCGATACGCGACTGTTTAATGGTACACTCTTTTGTGACTCTTTTTGCGCACTTTCTTGTTCTAGCCGAAAGAATTCACGACTTCAAACAGTGCCACGTTTTCTGCCACACATTTTTTCCTCCTTCACCCAAAGAAATGAAACCCATCTTGTTCTCGATACTGATATACTTCGATATTCAATCTCCCGAACCATCAAACTGTTTATTTCCTTTTTTTTTTCTTTTTCATTTCCAACACATCGATTGAAAATCATTTACATTTTTCAACCATCAAATTGCAATTCGTTTTGCAAACTTTTTGCTAATTCAATGACAAGGAACGTGAGCACACGTTTTCGCATCCTTTTTGCATATGAAATGCGGTCCCTCGAGTGAATTTCGGGATGAAAAATTGGGTCATGGGAGGGACCGAATTGTTGAACTCGTCGCAATAAATCAGAAGGGCTAATTTTCAAAGCTGCAATTTATTGTTTGCAAGATATTTCCGCGTTATTATCAACGGGCGCGTGCTCATGGTTAACAACTCAAGTCACAATAAGGGCCGTTTCATTAAACCGGCACTCGCATGCACACAAAGGTGGCACATTTTTGTTCCGCCTTCCGTCGACGTAGTATTTAATGAATAAATGTTTGTGCTGCGTCTTGCAGCGCAAGGTGGAAATGCCGGAGATAACGAAGAGGAAGAGTTTGCACTGACTTTGAAAACAAAGTTCACATATTGTGCAATTCCAAGTCACCGCGCAAAACTAACGACCATTACCCTTTGAAATTGTCGTTCAACAAATTTGCATTGTCTCCATATAGATACGGTGTCAAATGTGCGATTTTCTCTAATCAAAAATTTATATGAAAACAAACTTTGTATAATCTTCTTAGCACATTTTTTGCAATTGTAAATCATGAGATAAGAATTGTTGTAGTAAGTTTTTTAGTCTCGCCTCTCCTATCTGGAGGAGCCTCTGGAAAATGTTAATCTGAGTGTTTAATGTTCGACCTATGGTTGTGAATTGAAATGGATGCAATTAAAAATGAAAAATTAATTAGAGAAGGATTAAAGAAATCGTATGGAATAAAAATCATGGCAGTGAAAATGGTACGAGTGTATTAGCTCGGTAGGAATTAAATACAAATGACGTAATGTCAAGTAGAAAGTCACGTGGCTCGGGGCCATCGATTACGAGCGTAACAAGCAGACATCGGCGTTTGATCGAGCCAATAATTACCGACGAAATAGTTGCAGATTTACACGGACGAAAAATCAACAACCAATTTGCTGATGATGAAATTCAGCTTGATAAATCAATTAAATAAATAATTAAATTATTACCAACGACCTTTAAACGACTGCTCAATTATAGTTATTTCGAATTCACAGTCAAGTTTAATAAGCACTGCGAAAATACCGTATCGAAATTTCAAAGCCTTTTCCCAGACAAAATTTAATGCAAAATTTATTATTTATACTGTACGAGATATTATTTTCGCATAAAATTTAATTTTAAAATTGCGTTAAAACATTGATCGATCTTGTGTCAATAATTTTTTCATAAAATCGATACGTTTTTAGTGCAATATAGTATAGGAAATATTGTCCGTTTGATGGGACATGTGCGATCGTCAAAAGTTGTAATTAAAGTGGCGGGCGCTGGTACTCGTGGAATACAAATGCAACACATGGCGCCAAAACATTACTCGTGACAAGAATTAATCATTGGGCTGTCAGAAAAGGAAATAATTAGATGCCGATTTTGTGCGACCGGAAATTATCAAAGTGCGCGCGAGTTGAGCCCCACCGACTTGTCTATGCGTTACATGACCTTTGGTTACCAACACACAGCGAGCTTCAATGCTCCATTGTTTCGGATCACAAACCCGTTCGCGCTGCTTCATTTAACAAGCCCCGCGCGTCCTCGCAACGGAAGTAAAAAGCCCACTGGCTTAATAGTTCATCGCTCACTTCTGGTATATACGGTCGCAAAATTTCCTATTAATTAAACACCATACTAAATTCACCCTGATTTTTCATCAAATTGAAACTCATCTTTTAACAAAATTGACAAAAACAATATACATGTGCATAAATAATGCACATACCATATTTTTTACATGTTTTTTTTTAGTTAAAATTCAGGCTAATTTCAGGTCAGCTCTGAGCCAACTTCGGGCCAGCTTTGAGGTGCTCCGGGTCGACTTCCACCCTCTGCCTATCCAATGCAGGTTATGCCTGTCAAAATCTTGCTATCTCTTTCGTTTTCGAACGTGACAAAATTAGGTTCATTTTTGTTATAGACATTTTTCCTTGAGGGTTTATTTTTGGTGGTTACATAAAATGGAAGGGAGACAAATACTGGCTTGTTAGAGTACATGAAAGATACTAAGTCGGCTACAGGGAAACAAAAACAAAAGCAAGGGGATAAGGTGTAGGAATTTTGATGGTGTAAACAAGTGCTGGTTAAATGAAGAGAAAAGAAAAATTTGACTGTGTGGAAAAAGGGAAAAGTAGAGTGGAAAGATGTGAAGTAGTAGAGGGTATCTTAAGGATTTAAAAGGATTTTCCCATGAGATAGTGAAGAAATCTAGAGTTAAAAGTAGGGGTCAGAGGTTTGGAAGAAGTTGGAGTAGAAGTGGGAACGAAACTAAGGAAAAAAAAGATACAAGGAAATAAGTAGCAGTGTTGAAGAGGGAAAGAGAGAGGATACGTGGAAGGAAATAAAAACGTAATACTGGACCGAGAGGATACGTGGAAGGAAATAAAAACGTAATACTGGACCGAGAAGGGAGGAAGAGAAATATGAGGAAGGAATGGGATCAAAAGAAGAAACAGACGCGCAGCATAGAATTTTATTATTTTGATATTTTAATTTTAATAATATTGCATGTTTTTTAATTAGAATCAAAAGAAATGTTTGTTTACCAAATTCGTGTGATAATTTTTGTATTTTTGAATTTTGTATCTTGAAATAAGGATAACATTTTTTTTTTTAATATTAAAAAAAATTAATATAATAAATATCTTATTAATACAAGGGCATTCGAGATTTATTTCATCATTTAAAGGGCACACGATTGAG
>JAPYZS010001052.1:0-28935 GCA_030522925.1 Trissolcus japonicus | reverse complement strand
CACCTGAGATGATGACGCGATTTGCACTCGGCACTCGTACCACCTCCAGGTGACCTGACCCAAGAAGGGGTAACCCCCATCAACTCTGACCCGACTAATCAAAAGAAGGTGCAGAGCTCATTTCCTCTAGTTCCAAATCAATCAATCATTATTCATTAGTAACCATTCGAACAGTCATAATTAATCAATCACTATTTCTAATCATACGTTTTGTAACCAAGTTCATCATAATTAATAAAGTCTCAGTTCAAAAATCGAATCGCGGACTTTAAATATTTTAACCTGCTTCGAGTCATAACATTATTATTTAAACGCTTTTATTTAACATACGAGTTAGCATCAAATCTTGCGACTCAAAATTTTGGTACTTAAACTTTACCAAAATTAATGAAATTTTGCACAGGTGTTTGCTTTGACAATACAATTTGGCGTTGTTACTTGGTGGATCTCACTCTCGCGAATCTTGCTATCCACCCACGCTATTTAAAATCAAGATCAGTTTAATTACTCTTTGTTTTACACTTGATTAATATATAACACTTGAATAATAATACCTTCGCCCTTCGAAACACCACTCACACTACTCCCACGCATAACTCAAATTTTTCCGCCTCCGCAATTTTCAAATATCACTAAAATCTCAAACAATTGAATAAAATTATGTGAATATATTCAATTTGGATAATAATAAATTGTGGTGGTGCTCGTTGATGGGCTCCACCTACGCATTTTAAATTATCCACCTACGATTTGAAGTATGAAATTTCTAATCAAATTTGTTTTTAATCATAAAAATACAACAAAATTACAACAAAATCACAAAAAATGTAAAAACAGTTTTTAAGAAACGCTTTTATTTATTTATTATCTAGAGATCATTGATGGCGCCCGTGAATTTGAAATTGAAATAACACATCAAACATGCTAAAAGTTGAGTAACAGTTCGTAGTATAATAGAATAGTATGACTAACGAAGCGCCTCCACGTAATTGAGAATGGAATTGATTCGTTAGCTGTCTCCACTCACCGTTATTGCAATTTCTTTCTTGTTTTTTGAGTTTCGAATCATTAACTTTGTTACTATTTTGGAACAAGCTTTTGTTTAATAACCATGACGAGTTTTTAGAACATATCTCGATGATGAAAAATTTTTGAAGCGTTGAAATAGTGATACCCTCACGGGATAAGATATATTTTGAAAATATAAACAAAAATATATTTTTTCTGTATAAAATATATTCCAGAAATAATGACTATACTTTTATGTACATTTTTTATAAATTTCATTATATATATTTATAATATATAAATAAAATATATTTTTTAAATAAAAAATTTATAAAAAGCAGCAATAATGACTATTAATTAAAACATATTTTCACGAATATATTTTCGTTCGTGAAAGTAATAACAAAAATATAACGTTTGTGAATAAAGTTTATGAAATATTAATAAGATGATAAGACGTGAAAATATATTTTAAAATTGCACTAAAGTGTAATGAATTGAAATTTTAAAGTGAACGATATTATTAAAGATGAACAGAACTTATGAATATGATTGATGATGTAATGAATTAAAATTACAAAACAGAATTGATTATGTCTGTGATACTTCATCTTGCAACGAACGAATTCAGAATCAATTAACTTCAAATATTCAAGCGACTTAGCAAAAAAGTAAAAGATATAGAAGAAACAAGTTCACACGTAAAAGCTATAAAATTGTTTGTACATTCAAAGATGGTCGACGTTTGAAACATGTTAAATAATTGTCAAAATGAAAATTTGCATGTTCGAAAAATAAATCTCAAAATTATACACTCATGTCAGGATGAATGAACGCAAAAATATCAAGGGGATATAATTTGGATTGCTATCCTCGCAAAATGCACGCTAGTCTTTCGAAAATTTTCGACAAAATATTCGCGAAATACAGTTTGATTATTCCAAAATCGTGAGGCGCATTTTAAAAGGTCCATAACATGTAACCTGTCCCCGGAGTTTTCATAGCGCTAGATCAAGTACATAAGTGAAGAGAAAATGAATATTCAGGTGAAATAATTTAATTTTCGATGAATAAAGACGGGGGTTGGTTGGATGTATAAAGGATACCCTGGTGAATACGATTAAATATTGTGCTTGTCCGAGCAAGGTCCAATCACGTACAACCGGATCTCAACATTAGAACTGCAGCGTACTCCGGGGATCGGTGGAAAACGAGCAAACAGTACGAATCCTGTTATCTTGCGGGATGCACGCATTCACGTCCATTATAATGATCGCATTCAGGGAATCTAGTCATTATGACACTTGCGAGTCACGACTACCGGAGTACAGGCTGTGCGAAAACTGCCAGTCTAAGATCCCAAGAGCCTCGAAGGAATGTCAAAGAATCCAGTCGAAGTAACGTCGCTGAAGTAAACGTCATTGCATTTTTATTTGTACATTTGCGAGTCGTGTGTGCGTCACAGAAGAACAAAAATATATGCGTTTTTGTAATCCTTAAGTGTTTCAAAAACACTTGTCTTTATGTACGATTTGTTAATGCGATATCTCACGAAACTTATGACGAGGGTGTTCTCTCCTTGTTTAGCAAAACTTGATTCCAGCTGCAAAATGATATTATTATTGCTATATAGTATTCAACGATTCGCCTGAATTATCATCTCTTCGTTGATTTACTCTCGCAGCCGTCGGCAGCCATTTGCAAACAATCGTTAAACTTTGCAATAGTTTTGAAGTGTAACAATAAGTCGTATATAATATACAACGTATAACTTTTGTATTAAGCATAATCCGGCTGTGAGCTCGGCGATAAAAATGGCCATAAAAGAATCTTTGCGATCAACGCGGGAGAGTTATGTTTTTTGAACCGGTTAATTTCGGCAAAAATGCGTCCGCGGAAGACAACAAAAACTGATTGCATTTCAGTTTTGCCACATTCAATTAAATCCACCTTACGAGCGAGGGAAAATTGTTATGACTAAATTAACTAATTATTCTGAAATTCGATTCGCTAATTACTTATAAATAGAGCTGCAACGTGCCATTAGCATTTATTTTTCTGTGTATTGTCGTTACGGCGTTTATTATTCAGACATTATGATTAATTGTCACAGTACATGCAACACCAGGTACAGGTGGTTGGAGTTATGAACTGCAGTTTGTGAAATCCTCTCGGGGCAGGCATGGCCGATATATACTGACGAGCAAGCGACATTGAAAACCTGGTCCAATTCCATTTGATATTCCGGTTCATTCTCCTTGTTTGATATTCGCGATTGTGCCCACGTGAATAAATTTTGACAGAGGGGTGCGATTGTCCATATGTGTTTGTATAATTCATCTCAAAGACCATGTGTGTAAACGCGACTAAAATTAACGACTTTTGTTTACCGCGAATAAATTCGTATAATTAATTAGCTGCGCAGGTGAATGAATTTTACTCCCAAATATGTATGTACACATTTCCTTATCGCTTAACGCCATTTTTCAGCATATTTTCCGATTTCGAAACGCATGACCCAAAGATAGGATTCGTTTCAATATTTGCAAGACTCGCAGAAACAGTTAGATTTTTGAATAACTACTTTAATTTAGAAAATTTATTCATTCTACTCATTTGTTATTCTTCTTTGTTATTCCAATACATTTTTATCTTCCCAAACGGATATAAAAGTTCATAATTTTTTTATACAGAACATACAGTGATATAACCATCATTATTCAAATTTTATTTCAATACCTGTATTGAAGTTGTTTCAACCAAATCCACGCAATTGTTCAAAATGTGATAATTAATTTCAAATGAGTTTCTCAGTTTCGCAACAATCGTGCCAATTATTTTATTTTAGTGTCTGATTTACCATCAAACTTTCATAATCGCCGTTTTTTATATAATTTAAAACATTATCATTTCAAATTCACGCTCAATTTGAAACTTCTTTATTAAGTAATTAATTGTTATTAATAAGCATCAATAATTAAATAATTAGGATACATTTAAAGACATATTTATAATATTTTGTATATTATAATATTGATGATCTGGAAGAATAATTTAGGACATGTTTTCTATTATTATTGAAATAATGCAATACTGTCGATAAATGAGAAAGGGTTGACTGTCTATTAAAAATTGAAAACAGCAAAATCTGGAATAACGGATTCGTGCCAAATTGAGGTATAACAAATTTTTTGTCACTTTATTCAAGATGCAATAAAAAAAGTTTCCAAGTTTCTTATACAATTGCATAAATTTCTCGAAACTGAGAAACTCATTTGAAATTAATTATTACATTTTGAATAATTGCGTGGATTTAGTTGAAACAACTTCAATACAGGTATTGAAATAAAATTTGAGCAATCATGGTTATATCACTGTATGTTCAGCATAAAAAAATTATCAACTTTTTTCCCGGGTTATTTGTTCATCGAGGACTTAAAAGTTGCTCAATTCAGTATGATTCGCCGCGTCAAAACTTTTTACGACCGGATAAGTGGCTTCAATAAATTCCAATAGTTTGTATCATTTTTCATCTTTATCTATTGATTAATTTGTTTGATAATCCAAAAAGGAAAGGTGAAGTTTCAAAGAAAATTAACTTTACGGCAATAATTGGAATTTGAACATTTTTCAAATGGATAATTTTTTTCAGATCCCTCGGACTCTTTTGCAAAGTTAATGTAGATAAACTTAAAGAAAACTACTTTGAGTAAGTGGAAAATTAAACTTTTAGTTTAGAATGCAAATTTTTTTAGAATTTCATGTCTCAAGGTAATATATTGTGCAGTATAAAATATGAAGTATTATTAACTTCTTAACTTCACAAACTTTGCTTTCTCACACAAAGAGACTCAAAACAAACTCGAAAAAAATGAAAATTTTATATGAATATGTAAAGCAAAAACAATTGTCAATGATTGCTGCATATTTGCCACAAATATATCATTCTGATGTATATTTACTAAACATATTTACATAAAAGTACTTGTTGATAAAACATAACATCGCAACTCACGTTTGGAAAAGATTGAGTTGAAATAATTTTACAAAACAAAGCAGAGTGAAAAACAGTGCTTGGATTCATTAAATACTGAATGAAAGAAAATTTTTCTACAGAATAGAACAACTATTTACTTTGTTTGTATAATATCTTTTAATATATATTTACGTTCATCACTTAAAAGTACGTTTACTAAATATTCCATTTCTAAGGTGAAAAGATTCCTTTAAAAGTAAAGTCTTGTAAGATTAAAACTTTTGATAAATATAAACTTAAACAAAGTTTTATGCGTCAATAATAAGGATTTCTTTCTTAAATTATTCTTTCAAAGTTATTGTTTTCGAAAATCTTTTAAAAATAAAAAGAAATAAAACAAAGAACAAAAAATTAAAAAAAAAAAAAAAAAATAAGAAAAAAGCAGAGTCATTTTGCAAACACGTTGAATTTTGTCATCGCTTGGAGATGGTTTGAAGCTCAGAGTGGCAAACGAGGTACGTGAATGTTACGCTGGCATCTGCTACGTGGCTCGAAGAACTCAAGAGAGACTTACGATAACGGAGGTGGCTGTGCACTTGCTCTTTACATTAGTGAACAACACACAATATCGTCTAGTTGCACTCTTGCCAGGTCTGTTGTTCGGATGTCGCGCAGTTTCATCCAGCACGGAGCATCCGCCAGCGGTGAAAAGTAAAGACTTCGTGGGGACACGTCCGTATGACTGAGCCGTCTGAAATTCGCACGAGTGTGTTCACCATTCACTCACAGCTCTCATTACGGATGCGGGGTTTGTCACCATCAAACGTATTATCGTCCTTTATTCGCATTACTTAAACGGAGATATGCCACCGGCGTGGGACGCTGAATATGTACTTAATATGAGAAACGTTTTGCGTGCCGCGAATAATACAAACTTTTAATTGGGCAGACGCGCGGACTTTATTTGTTTTAATCGCGCACCAACAACATGACGGTCTAATTAAATTTTTGCCATGACAAAACGATGGCACGTCGATCGCTCGCTTTGTCCAGATTACACAATTACGATAAAACAGCGTTGATGGCAAAATCAATTTATCAACTTCTCAACATACTCTCACGTCGTTTATTCGGGTTCGAGTTTCTGCTTTATTTCTCTGTTTCCATGCATCGGTATATTGTATTAGAAAAGTTGTTCACGAAACAGACCGTTCGAGTTTTTTGCAATTTCGATACTCAACTTCCAACAAACGTCCAATGATGTTCAAAGAATAAAACATGATTGAAAATACTTCGGGATTATCTTGTTGTGAATAAACGTTCGGCACCAAGCTACTAAAATTGAAACCCCTTTATTATTCTTTTTGCTTTTTGATGCATTGAAATTACCCGCGTGCATAAGAAACTTGCAATATCATTGATGGTATTTTGAGAATCAACTTGTTAGTATCTCTCTGTGCCAGCGGAATTCATTCAAAACGGCAAGCAATCCCTCACGGATGAAATATTAAGGCGCTAAAATATATTTTATTTTATATTTCATAAATTTATGTGATCAAATTTATAAAATAAAATATAAACCAGATATTATACTTATTGCCGGAATATATTTTACGTACAAAAAATATATTTTATTTATATTTTCAAAATATATTTTCGTCCGTGCGGGATAAATAATTTTATCCTTTAGAGTGATCTTGATGAAATAAATGAATCTTTTACATACATGAAATTACGTCGTCTTTTTCCTTTGTCTTTTTGCACAAGAAGTAAAATTTATTTTTAACATTTTTCCATTCAAAATCTAATCAACTGAAATTGCCATGCTAATTTTAACGAAAAAAAAGTCTTTACTTATGAAAATTTGTTTTATTTTCCTTTGATACTAATTTCCTTGATTCATTATTTAACAATATTGCATAACAGTCAGATGGAGATTTTATGTTATTTATGACGAACAAGCGAAAATTCAATTTCAACATTTTATTGGTATAACAGACACTGCGAATCTGTCTCATTTAGTTATTAAATCAAAATATAAATAGATTGAATATTATATAGAATATTTATAGAATATATAATCAAATAGTATCGAATTTTATACATCCTCTTAGTTAGAACTGTTTCGAATTTGTCTGTGACACTAAACTTTTTTGTTAACAATAATTTTGTCACGTTTTCATTAAAGTTGGAAAAACAGCGAAAACAAATCACTGTTTTCACTGTTACTCTAACAGTCTCGATTGCTATTTTAACAGTCCATATTTTTAAGTCTGCTATAATTTAATTTGTATTCAATTTCCATACATTTAACGTTTTTTTTTAATTACAGCCATTGTTTCCACAATGCAAATTGAAAGTGACGCGATGAAAAGTAACTTAGATATTCTTACAGAATACATAATAATTCAACGTCATCAAAAATTCAGAAGAGTCGTTCAAGCATATTTCGATACGTTTTAATTGAAAACGAAAATTCAGGAATTAGCACCGACGGTATAATTTGATTTTTGCAGATAAATATTGCGCGGACTGTTTTTTCTTGATTTGGTTTATAATAGAATCATTAAAAAATGACGAGTTGGAGTCTGAGCTTGGAACACAAAATATGCGACGAAGCGACGGTACCAAGTCGATATATACATATATATTTGTTACGAAAAGCGACGTGACGAGGCGGGTCGTTGTGTCTGAAGTTTATACATGTGCAGTAGCTTGAATAACAGTAGCATTTCACGACGAAGTGCCCAGCAACACATTCAAGCTATTGACCATCTCGAAACGATTTTCTTCCTGACGGAGCTTTGATCGCATCGACACTTTTCAAGGCCGACTTGATGGCCGTCTAGGCATCGCACCAGTTTCACGAAAAAGAAACAAAGCTCCCACTCAGAAGGTGCGAACAACATGAAACAGGCTGAGCTCTAATGGCTACTGAGTTCCAAGCGAATCCGTTTACTTGGCACACGAGCGTTTTCCGGCGCGACGACTTGACTCTGCATTGTTTATACATTCCGCTTGAAGTATTAGCTATATTTCTTTTTACTTATTGATTGCATTGATCCCATTCTCTGAGCGCGCCATTAAATTTCAGAAAAAGAACGTTGTGAACAAAGTTTCGCGGATTTGCGTGCAAACCGACAGAGCGTCCAATCGAGGAACAACTTTTATCTCGTCCAACAAATTAAACACAACGTTGCGTCGTTTGCACGAATTCGTTACCATATTTTTTAATACGATTACCAAGAAACGATTTCAGGACAAAATGCTTAACTGCAGGTTTATGATTTTTTATGATTTCAAAAGTTGAAGTCAAATTTATATATAAAAAAAAAATTGAAAATCGAGCATCGCTTAAAATTGTTTAAAAAATATTGCACAAGGTTCATTCGATTTTTCATTCTCAATTTTATTTTGTTTCAACGTTACATGGAAATAGATGCCAGCTGCGCGACTACAATCCATTTAGAAGGTTTGCTTTTTCTCATTTCGTTTATTACAAAAATAATCCGATTAATGGCAACATTGATTTTAAGCTGCTTAGAGTGCATAAAGTATAAGACAATGGGTCTTCATGGCGTGCTTACACACAGCGTTATTAATATGCATGCGCTTCAGAGCAGTGAGGGTACGGTCGCTGAGATTGAGGCTACAGCTAGAGCATAAACATATCGTTTTAGTAGATTAGAGCGACAGTGTAACAAATGTAAGGATCTGTAAATAAAAATTTCAAGTCCATATAATAGCGTTGGTTTTAAACTTGTCATATTTTACATTGTATTATTTTCATAATTTTGTATATCAACATTTATTTCAGTTGTAGTTTAACAAATGTTTGAAGTAATTTTAATAATAGTTTGACTTAAGTTTGATTTATTTGTTTTACTTTTTAATGAATCTGTTCTTTCGATTTACACAATTTTCGAATTAATATATATATATGAAACGGAATAAAAGTTTTTGTATGAATGATATGTATCTGACTGAGTTAAATCTTGATTAAACAATTATTATTACAAGTTGGCCATTCATGTTGAACAAAAACATTTGACTGATTGAAATACCGATTAATCAAACGTATATTTTAAAATGAAAAAATTGAGACGCGAACATGAAAATTTGCATACGAGCAAGCCTATAATTTAACGGGCACGAATGCCATCATAAAAATTAATTCCCATAAAAAATAATGGTACCTGACAAGAAATGTGAAATACTTACTAGTTAGTTTCGTTTGCCGACGTGCTTCATTTGGGCTGACAGTTTATTTTTCGGACCGCAATCGATCTGCGAAATTTCGGACGCTAGAATAAAACTGTAAAACTAATTGAATAAGCGTGAAGGCACGTGGAGAATGTTATTGATCATAGACGTTGTAAAGTTTGGAAATTCAGACGACCTCTGGTGGTTTTCCTGTTCGGATAAAATCGCATTGCACAAATGTCGTTATGCAAAACAATCGTAGGATATAAGATCAAAGGCAAATTCCAACAAAGATCCCCGAGATCCACTGAAAAGAATCATTTACGCAATCACCCATTGATGTCACACACATACTTTATTGAATTTGTCGTTCATAGAAATTATCCAAGCATGGTCTCAAGAGCACAGTTTATAGCGATAAAACGATGCATATCAAACACAAACCGTTGATTAAATTATGTTCGAATTTAATGCCGCTATCCCAGTTATATTATAATGATCACGGGATGAATTAATTACAAACTCGATGGTCGGCAAAGTTTGTTAGAAAAGTTTATTCGATCAGTAAAAAAGTCATCAAATTTTAATTTCCTCCCCAAAAAATTTTAAATTAAAGTAAACTGGATGTTTCAAAAATTCAAAGAGCCAGTCCGAAAAAATTAATTATTAATGAGAATATATGAAGCTTGATAAATTGATCAATTTATTGCTTGATGGAATTATTGAACATCCAATACAATTTTCGTTTGAACGTATGATTGCTTGTTTTGCGAGCTTTGACACAAATATTCTGGTTAATAAAGATATAGCTCGCTGTAAATATGCCCTTATCACACGTCAATTACGTAAACACAAACCTTGTCCAAATACCAATATTTACCTCTATTACTTCATTCAAATACATAATCAGGGCTTATTTTATATTCGCTCGTAAAATTGAATATTTCGTACAGAAAGAGGTGATTTCAGATAGTTTCGATATTGCAACGAAACGTTAAAATGACGATTATCTGAAAAAAGCACGTTCATGAAATCTGTAATCGATAATGCGATCAGTTGCTTTTTTCTGTTGGACGAAAATGAACTCAATCAACAAACGGATGAAAAAAAAATATTTTGTTGAGAAACAAAAACTCACGTGCTTATTGATATACTCTGTAAGCTGCTGATAGCGGTTTGTTTGCATCCTGGAGCTGGACGTGCGGGCGTGCTTCTCATCCTCCTCTTCATCCCATAGACTGACCACGCCGGTAATTATGAGCGCAACCAGTGTGATGATCCCAATGAGCAAAGAGAGCGTGACTATTTTGCTGCGAGGCGAAATGACCATCGCCATCTTGAAGGCCCGTCGATGAACCAGTGTTTTTCACCAGCCACTTTCACGCACCGACGAGCAGTGTTAATAACCGCGTCTAATCTCGAACGTTCAAAACATCTTGACACAGCGCGCGCGGTGTCCAATAAACATCGAATCCAAGTGCAACATCAATAACTCTCATCCGCGAATTGATTCCGTCGATAAATATATTTATACATTCATATGCAATCAGTCGACTGATCTGATCCGATTAAAAACTTCAGCTCGTAACATTGTAGGTGATAATTTTATATACATATATACAGCGATTCAAAAGTTTCGCGATAACATAACTCGGGATGCTAATTTCCTTCTTATCGTTCCAGGGGTAACACAACTGTTCGTCAACGTCCCAATAAATTCATTTAAGATTGCAACAACAAAGTTTCAATATTCATCCGAGTAAAACGATTGGATTTCACCTCAAAACGTCGGATCCTGTGCGTGTTCGTTGGAACGACTCTGCAACCGTGGCAGTGTAAATGTCTCTTTTTAGTCTCGTTTGAGATGAAGGTACTTCGGTAGCGATGTTTCCCAGGGGTGGATTATAAAGGCATGTAATGAAAACGCGGCGCCACCCCGGTCCGCCTTTTCATCGCTTCACCTTTCTTTGCGCCTGTTGCGGACGCAATTCATGAACATTCAGCTGTTTTAAACGGCGAGAAAACTGCTGATCCTTCTTCCACATTTTTTTTCTGCTACGTATTATATATATAGGTATACATATGACGCACTCCACTCGACAGTGCCGCGCATCTATTTGCCACCGATGCTCCACTACGGCAGAGGGAAAACAACTTTATAATAACTGACGAACGCTCTTTTCATTACTTTTCGGCGTTCGGGGTTACCTCGTTAATTCGCATGAGTTGATCGCTTTGTTTAGACAGTTACGTAAACATTAAATGCTAATTTAACACGTTTAGTTATAACTGTGTTTTTATTGCTACTGTTTGAGTATCATTCCATTCCAAATCTAAATTCTCCATCTCGTCAAACATTCTTTATTCGACGACTGGTAATAATCATTTCTTCTAATACCAACATAAAAGTTACACTTTGCAACTGCAAGCAGTAATTAACCCTCAGGGGAAGGATTTTAAACGAAAAGTATACAAAAAACCAGATGATGCAAGGTTTTTAATGAATCGTTAGTTCAATTATAAAAATGTATGATATGAACAATAACTTTATAACGATGCATCCCTGCTCTCTTAATTAAAAAAAAAACAGTTCGACTTTTTTAAGTGTTAATGAAAGAAACTTTTACAAAATGTATATATTATAATATGCTGTATTTTTACATTTGACAGGAACAGGAAAGGGATTGGATCCGGAGCGATATCGTAAATAGAATATATCAAAAAAAATATTATTTCATATCATACAGTTAAAACTATAAAGACGGTTTAAGTTTTTATGCAATACAATCAGAAGTAAAGAGGGTTTTTCATTATTTCATAAATTTTGCGAGGGAAAAAAGCCCGGTACGAGAACATGCAATTCTTGTGTGATGAAAATATAAAGATGCTCGCGGACAATAAATTATCAGTGAGCGTGTGCGAATTCGCAGGCTGAATAATTGATGAAAAATTATGCCGCAAAAATAATGGCGGTTGCATTGTGGTTGATATGAAAGTTGATTATCCTTTCGCATTCGCGATGACAGGTGTCATTTGTTTTTTTTTTTTTTCACGATGCGAAAATAAAACTAATTAAAATAAACAGAAGACGTGAAATGGCTGTCACGTTTGCGACATTCATATAAGCAAAGTAATTTTGTATTTAGTGCAGAATTAGAACAGGGAAAAAATAAATTGATACCAGCGGGAGTAGCAACAGAATTCCAAGATTTAATTAACGTTTTGATTTACGTTTCGATTAAAAGTAATTGCCGCGACACAAATATTCGTAAACAAGAGGCTATTTTAAGTTCCCATTTCTCTCCTTCATTTGTCATTGAATTCATTTTCCGAGTTTGTTCATATTACGTCGCCTACACCTGGGTATGAGATTTCGTAATTTTGTACGTTCGAGTGATAAATATAATGATGCTTTTGTGCTCAAAGGCTCGTGACGGTATTATTACCTGTGATTACAAAATCATTTGATAATTAAATTATAAAGTTCAAACGAATAATTGCAACGCGAATATACGAAAATCCCAAAATTGCCGACATAATATACCTCGAGAAAAATACAATTAAATTTATTGTATCCCCGAGGAAGGGAACGCAAAATTCGTGCAGTGATAGTGTTATACATTTTATCACCGGATTTAATTAACAAATTAAATATTTCATGGACCAAAGTATTCGATAAAACCAATATTTTGATCGTAAGTGTTTACGAAATTAGTTTACATCATGCATGGGATCAACTAGGCAAATCTGTTGGCACCTGGTATATTGTACCATTATTTGGGTAGAGTATAACTGTAGTCGCTTAGCTTTGTTGTAGGGCGTAATGTTCTCGTTTTGTTTTGCAGTTAAGGTTCGCCCGAGAGCCTTTGGATGGTGTTGAGTGCAAATGCAAATTTCTTAAAAGACCAATCGAACTGGAGTATTTTCATGAATAAAAAAAAACCAAGCTTCCACTTGAGTAGTTGAGAATTCTTCGATAGCTTCCCATAACAGATGGAAAAGGTGGCAAACTTTTTCGAATGCCTGCTCAATAAAACGAAAGCTATGATCTTAAATGTATTATGAATTAAAGTCTATCGACCGTCGTTAAAAAGTATATAAGTCACGAGAGCCCGCCCAAATAACCAATATTGGCTGTATATCAATTGCGCAATGTGGACATGCAACACAGCGACATTAATGATATCGCACTCAAAAAAAAGTTTTTCCGAAACTGTCAACGTCTCAGGAGGAAGTTATTTCACAACTAAAAATTCAACATTTCGCAACCAATCGCGGTGAAAATTTCTGTCATGTTTATGATGAAGTGGTGATTTTAACGTGTCACAGAAACATCGATTATTTAATTACACTGCAAAAAATGTGTTAATAAAATGTGAAAATAAAACATTTCAGGGTACAGTTTTAAAACACGCGCCAAACGTGTTATCCAAATGTTTTAATCTATAAAAGTGTTTTATTTTGAAACACCTAACCTCAAAATGTATATCTAAACGAATAACCTCCAAGTGTTTTAATTTCTCAAAACGTTTTACTTCAAAATGTTTCCTGTAAAACACAGGAAGGCCATTTAAACATTAAGTATGTGTTTATTGTTTTAATTTAAAACACATCGACCGATAACATTCTTGCAGTGTAAATATGGTTAAACAATCCTCGCAGATGGATTATATTAGACTTTTCATAGTAATGTTTTAATGTTTGGTTGTAACAGAAAGTACGATTGTATTCAACGAGTTCGCTTTCTAATTAAAAGATTGGCGCAAATGATGTGCGTCTTTGGCGTAAATGATATATTGATTAAAGCGCTTTGGCGCAAACGATGATCACGGTCACAAAACTTCAAAGACTTCAAAAAAACTACTCAATAACTTCATATTAACGTCACTAAAGGACTTCATAATGACTTCACTTTGAATTCCAAGCATCTTCGTTGATTTTTTTTGTTGCTATTGTAAAATTTAATTATTGTTAATAACATCTTCACATATGAATAATTTGAAAAAAATGCCTCCAGTCAAAATCAGCCAACGGACTTTTTGATGGGAATTCGAACCGGCAATCCTCAAATAACGGAGTATAGGTTCTCGTGCTTTAACCGATGTTGCCAATAACGGTTATTTGCAAGGTAACAAAGACGGCTAATTACTATCTTTTTACATTTTCGAACAAACGGATTGTATACAATCGACTTTGTTACCTTCGTATTTTGACGTCTATTTCAATTCATTTGGAAAAAATAGCGATTATCTGAGCGGCTTCTCCTCTGTCGCATATTGGCCGTTCAAATTTTGTGATGATTGTTGCACCGGATAAAAATTGCGCGCTTTGACTCATAACTTCGTAATTCACTGATTTGAATAAAAAAATCTGTTCCTAGATATATCGCGGATGAGAGGATTTTCATCAGGGTACAATCGAGACTATCAAAAATGTTATCACGAATCATCGTTTGTCGTTGAATGAGTTTTCAGGTGAAGTAATGGAGAGTGTGCAGCCCATATGTTTTACGTTATATTCGTTGTGGAGTGACTCACGTAGGTCACGATTCATTTCACAAATTGAGAATCTACGGAAAGGGGAACGAAATAGTCATAAAGAGTTTAGGGTTAATGTTATGGCGCTGTGTTTGAAACCACTTGAAAGCGAAACTGGCAAGTCCTCTAAGCATCCGAAATGACGCGCGGAATGTGCGCTCAGGAGGTTCAAAATAATGACGTCACCGCCCTCGTTTCGAGCCGAATGCGATTCCCGGCACGTTTGGCCTCATCTCGAAACGACCCGACCCGTTTCCTCGCACCTCTTTTGTCTCCGCCCGAACGCGAAACAAAACTGCAAAGAAATTCACCTGACGGAGGAATTCCTTGCGCTTGAAATTTCGGATCGTGCCGGCAGACGATCGAGAGCCTCGTTCCGAGTCTTCACTTTTCCTTTGTCGAATAGGATTTTCGGATTTGTGACGCGCATCTCGAGTAGATTCACTTCTTCAGATATCCGATAAGAAACTTTATACTTTTGACTGCCACATGTTATTTGACACAAGTTTCTTACGGTATCGGACTGGCAAATATCGAGTGCCAGGGGCATAATACAAATACTGCCCAAGTAAAAATTTATATAGGGCTCTATGTATGCTACATATATGAGTTCCATAAATGGAACCATAAATGGCTCCATTTATGTATTATATATGGACCATAAATGGATTTATTCAAACAAACATCCATAAATGTCACATTTATGGAACGTATATATAGAGCATAAATGGACTCCATATATGTTGACATATATGGATCATAAATGCTTGGCATATATGGCCCATATATGATACTCATTTATGGTTCTTAAATGGTGTCATATAAAAATGCTAACTCTTTTGCGATCACTGGTTCGAGTTTATTGAATTCTTACATTTGTCTATCGGACTGAATAAACCATCAGGTTCATTTAAAATAGCACGTCAAATAACGATTGTATTCAATATTTTGTTATCGTCTGGCTGTAACGGGATGATGAGATTTTAGAGATTTTTTTCTTCTCCTACTACGTAAAATGGAATTGAATTGTGAAATGGGATTTTTTTTTATGATTTTATAAAATGAAATCTTGAATTAGCCTGTTGCACCGACAATGCTTTGAGTGGGTCGGATTTTCAAGTCAATTTGAGGCAATCGCGCTTAATGTAATTTTATTTGGACGATTTTCAAAACGAAATTATGATTCCCTCGCTGAGAAACATCGTTTGTAACGCGGATAAAACGATATTATTTCTCAAAAGGGCTCTCTGACAGAGCTCCACATTGAAATAAAGAAATTGTCGTTTTCAATTTGTACGGAGTGAATAACACATTTGTAAAGAGCTTAATTTTTAAGATTACTCAACAAATTGATTTCACAAACTCTTCAACTTTGTTTAGTGCAACAGTACACACAGCATGTGTATATAGTTTCCAGTAAGTTTTGTACTTTTTGTTTTCAAATCGGTTCGGACAAACAAACAGACTATTTTCGAATAATTTTCATTAATCTTGTGTACGAGTTGAACGAAGTTTGACAAAAGTATTTGAACGAATGTAAATATAATTCCGTTGTTTACCGCCACTTTGTAAGCAGCAACATATTAAAATGATATATAGACGAGATAGTAAACACAAACGACGTTTACGATGGTAACTTTATATAGACATTTATCTAAAGTTATGTCTTCTTGGCTAAACAACTGTAGTTAAAATATTTTTCAACCCATTTGAAACACATGAGAATTCTCTTTAATGATTTGTAATTGCCCCTATCTCTCCGCTATTATATTAATTTCAACTAACAACATTTGTTAGTTGTACGTTGTTTTGGAAAACGCGAAAAAGAAACATATTACTTTCACAAATTAATCAAAATCGTTATTGTTTCTGTTTAACTGGATATATGATATCAATTTTGAAAATGTACGAAACATCAGATCAAGTAACTGTATGGATGTAGCGGAAAATGTTTTTGGAAAATTAAATTATCATATTTCTACAAACTTCGAAACGATCAAAAAAAAAAAAAATATCAAAATATTTCATATCTATATTCATCGTGGACACTCAACAAAATTGTTTGTACATCTTCGATATTTAAATCAAACAATTTGGAGAGGTTGCAGAAAACACTGAATCCCAGTTATCGTTAAAAATATCAAATGGGTGGTATAAAATTGTTATCGAACGTTTCATGGAAATCTGATATTGGATATTTGTTTTATTGTTACGTCGTTGCACATGATTGTTCAAGCGCTAATAATGCAAATCACTGTTCTCCCTTTCTCTCTCGTCTTTTGTTTAGTATTTCTCAACAAAATTTCAGAATTTAACAGCGTAATACGTGAGCAAAATGTTAAACGAATTGTAAGTCGAATGACGGTGCAAGAGGCGTTAAATAAGATTATTCTCCTTATCTCGAGTGTGTTCTAACTTTTGAAATATCTGCCAAATATTTTTGACAATCAAGATCGACGAGAGCGGGAATGCAATTGTTTTTTTAGACGATTCTATACAACCAACGCAAATCAAGAAGTTTCAAGCCGATCGACATTTTTGTACCAACGTTAGTCGACGCGCAGCAGCTCAAGCAGTAAAAAGGTTTTAACTTTTTCGCATTTTGCGCAGTGTTCGCGGTGTCGTTGTCTTGCTCCTGTAAGCATTTACGAGACGACTTTATTCCGCACCATCACCCAGGATCCATTTAATTGCAAATAAAAAGCAGTTAAAGCAAGTTTAAGCTTTGCGTCTATTGACCTTTATTTTAGAACACATTTTACGAGCAACGATGCACGATATCTGCATTTTCTTATTAAAGCCGGAGGTATTTTGTGTCAAATTTTAAAGTGTTTATTTGAAGTTATTCATGTGCCGCGCTGATATTGCGCATATTATTCCGCCTTTTATTCTAGTTGGTGTAATTCTCATTTTACCTTAACAGGATCAAAGGTGAAATAATTAATACGACTTTTTTTATGATGATTTGAACAATTTAATTGGTTTCATTTTCTTACTTTTACATTGTTCAGTATGGATTACTTAAAATGATAATAACGTGGTACAAATATATTAAGTTGGAAAGAGGTTTAATTCAGTTAACCATGGTCGATTTTTGCTGAGCTATTATGTCAACTTTAAAATTCGTAACTGAACACACCTGTTTCTACCTCTCAATTTTCACACTCACACGACCGAGAGGCATCAAGTGACTGGTATCAATTCAATTATTTGATTACGAATTGTAATTTTATTACGCTACTGTTATGTAAAATAAAGATGTAACGGGAACAGTGGTATCTTTTTTACAGCTAAAATGAGGCATTGAAATGCATGTGTGTCATATCAGAGAAAAATTTACATAATATGACCACAGCTTGGCAAATAAGAAAAAACCAACGTTCGATAAATAAATGATCAACTTTTATCATAAAACTGTTTTAATTTTCAGTTTGACAGCTTGCTCGAACATAAATATAATAAGTCATTTCTGTCTGGGTGTGTTTGTGCGTGTACATCGCAGTAATATATGGCATCTAATTTTCGTCTTGTGAAGTTGGTAAGATAAAATATCGCGAGAATATTTTATGCTAACTGACACAGTTAATTTCATTATATTTCCCTGTATAACACTTAGTGTGCGACCAAAAGTGCAACGGGTAATTTTTCAACATATATTTGAAAAAAAAAAAAAAAAAATTTTGCTAAATTATTTGTTGAGGTGGTGATAACTTTGATGCATGCGAATCGATTTCTTTGCAAATTCTTCTTTATCCGCGCTTTGGTTTAGCGTAATAAACGACCACAATAAATATTTTAAGACGAAAAAGTTACGTTTGAATGCTAATTTTGCCGGTCTACAAATTCTTTATCATGAAAACCAATAATCCGATAAAAGAGTGAGTTAGAAGCTTAACGAAATATCAATTTTTGTAAAATGAATTTCGTAGAAAAAACTTTTTCTATATATTATTATCATAGTATACATGCTGAAATTAATTTTATGTTTAAAATTTGATATGGTATTTTTATCATGAAATATCATAAAATGAAACATGATGAAATATTAAGAGGATTAATCAAGCTCATTGTTAACCTCAAAACGAATTCAGTTACTGAGCTGAACCAGTATTGTTTGTTTTTTTTCAAATATATCAGACGATTGTGCAGATTTTAAAAAATAATCTGGTTATTTTTATGTTATTAAAAATTATTTTTTTATTATGAGTGAGTAAAAATTGAACATAAAAGCAGTAGTATTATTTATGATAATTGATTATAAACTGATTGTAAATTCAATTTGTATACTGGAGTGCGTTTTTTGAAACACTCACGTTTTGAGTGCTTTTTTTGAATGGGGTGAAATAAAACGAGATGAAAGAATATTTTGTTTCATAAATTGTCACTACTGGGTGCCTCTTAAATAAAAATGTCAACCGATCGAACGTCAGAGCGTAGTCGGATGATTTTCTAACAGAATGTTTCGTTCAAATACATTTTTTTACGTTTCAAAGGGCAATGGAAAACATCGCGGAAATTGAAAAGTTTGTATTGTTGATCGCTCGCGAACTCGTATGACCTGTTATCGCTTTTTATTTCATATAGCTATTTTTTATTCAGGAAAAAAACTAACAACAGCGGTGAATGTGAGTAATTTGCGCGGAAGTTGCGTTCACAGGTCGAAGTGATGTCTTCGTGATGCAAATTTTTTGCACTCGCTTAGCATTTTTTGTCAGTGAGTTTGACGTTGCTCTTAACTGTAGTTGATGCGCTCTTCAAAGTTCATTTAAGAGCTGCACACATCGATTGGCACTCGTTTGTTATTACAAACGATTTTTCAACCAAATTTCATCAATATCCCTTAATACTAATAACTAATAAAAATTTGATTGACAACATTATTGATATTTTGATAAAAACAATTAAAATTAAATTTTACGCTCTAAAAATCCACCGAAGAACAATAAAAAAATAATTAAGCGTTTCGTATAGAATTGAATTCATCCATTTTGACGCACATTGGAATGTTACAAAAAAGCAGAACAAAAAGTAATTGTTACCCCATAAAGTAATGGATCAGCATAGCGAATTATTCAAAAAGTGGCGTTTCAAGAACGAAAACAATGTATGGTCTGACGGCAGGCCGACCTGTTCCACTGCCCTGCAAATCTGAATTTGAATTATCTACTGTATGCATAATTCATAAATTATTTTATTGATATATCAATCAGATTGTAACGCTTAACTGATACGAATGGCAACACATCAAGCATTATAAACTAATTGTATTATTATTTTTAACCGAGAGCACTCATCAACTCTTGACTTTTTATAAAACATCAATTCAATTTTTCTCACGTTGAATTTCTATTGGAACTTAACTAAAAGGTTGCTCTAGACGAACGTATTCAAATTGTTATTATTCGTTATTTTTTACAGGGTGTATAGCAACTGTCAGAAAAAAGAATTCCTTTCTAATCCCCAGTTTTTTCCGTGTCTAAAATTTTTTACTCGTATATATATCAGAATTTAGTTTTACAATGTTTTTTTGAAATGAAAATGAAAAACGCAATTTTTCCTGCAAAATTTCTTTCTTTACATTCCTTACTTAAAAAAGTGCTTGAATTATCCTCAACAATTAACTATAAATACTAAAACTATAAGCTTTGAAAAAAGTTGTACCGATAAAATATAATAGATAAAAACTGTCAGTTTGACGTTTGTCTCAAAAATGTTTGACTGCAGCAAAGGATTTATGTCGTACGAAATTCAAACCGTATCTCAATTATATTCAATCGCGATATGAACTGTTGTAGTAATATATGATTCGAACGTTCGTTAACGATATGGAAATTTGAATGAATAACGTTCAGAAGCATCGATTTTTCGAGTCGCATTCAAGAGAACTTGTCTAAATTTATATCGTCTGATGGAAGTATACAGTATTTCTGACTGAAGTGGATTCATTCGTATATATATTTTCATTTTTTAATAATATTCAGTAAATGAATTTAATACGATTATGAAACTCTTTATAAATAAAAAAATAATTGAACATTATATTCCTTTGCATAAGTAATGTATTCCACATTCATTTTGAAATCCGATCATTATATAATAATTTCATAAAATAAGTCATTTACATGCATTCGCACTCGAATAAAATTTTATAATGATTGATAAAAATTAATTTATTCAATATAAATTGTCATTAATAGTACGTATCTTGTAAGCATAATTAATTATGACTGAAAATCTTATATTTCCAAATATATTTCGGCCCATTTTCAAGAAGTATATAAGGGAATGCAAAGTACCTTTGCTTTTCTGGCTGATACTCTGGCCAAGGCTTGTTCAGAATTTAATCAGAGATTCTAAAGTTCCTTTGAAGTGCAATATCAACTTTCAACTAATCAAAAAGTCTTGAACACTATTGTAAAATGCCAACAAATTGAAATTTCTCGCAAAAAATTCAACCGTTTTGTGGTTTGATTATATGATCCCTAGTAAAAATGATAAAATGATATATTGACCATATATTATCAATATATTATTTTCAAGAAAATCATATAATGACCACATAATAATATATTGACAATATAATGACAATATATTGACCATACATTATAAACGCTTTCCATACATGGACTATATTGTCAATATATATTTTATGTATGGTCAATGTATTATCATTAAAAAAAAAAAAAAAAAAAAAAAACGAAAATTGCATTAATTTTTATTTTTTTTTAGATGTTAATGGATTTCTTAAAAAAGTTAAAAACTATTTAAAATTGTTCTTGATTTTATATAGGTTACGTGTTTATCGTTGGTATTAGTAGGAAAGTTACAGTGTGAACGATTATTTACGACTGGAATAATGCGCGGAGTTAAAAGCCATTCTGATAATACCTGAACTTTTTTCAATGCTGTAATTACGTTTTCTTTATCTCAACAGTAAAACGTAATTTCGTTTCACCTTCACATGGCTAATGCCTTAATGTCCTTGTTTCTAGAATTCGGTTCAAGATATGAAATGCCGTTTCAGTTAAGCGCAGCTTCTATAAGGCACATGTTCTCCAAACCATACATCCCAAGATAATGCCTTCCGCAGTTTGCTCTCGGCGGAAAGCAGCCCACGTGCTTACCAAATAGAAAATCTTTGTCGCTTTTCTTAGTGTTCGAAACAAAAATTACCCTTACTTTTTATCTAAGAACATGTTAGCGACCGTTTCAATGCAAGTGTGTTATTCTTTTTTTTTTTTTTTTTTCATTCACATCTCATTTTCAAGGAGATTATAAAAGCAAACGGACGACTACACAAAAAGCAACTTGTCAAATATTTGTTTAGGAGAGTTCCCGGGAATAAATTTCCTCGGACTTAAGAAAAATATTCTACATCATGTGGGACGTGCACACACTTTTCCGACAATATTTTTGTTCGCTGTTTCTAAAAATTCATGTGAATGTCATTTCATTCAGAGCCGTGTTAGTTTTGGGTAAACTGAGTTACAAGCGAGACGGATGTTTAGTAAACAACCCTTTCACACACGAGCATCAAAGTATGAAGAAAGGGCTATTTTTCTTATGGCGAAACAATTTTCAGCTTTTACAAACCAAATAACGGTTCACGGTTGTTAAACATTTTCATTCAAGTAAACCCAAATCATAACGCTAATCCTGATTCATTATATTTTACCAGCCGCATCTTGATTCGCCAATTTTTATTTTCAATGAAGCCCGTTGCTTTTTTTTATACTTATTTGTTATTCATTTAAAGTTTTTAATTGAGCAATTAAAAGTTTTAAACAATGCTCCATGTTGTCTCTTCATTCAAACACGCGGATCGAATCTTTTTTTTCAGTCGTTAACGTGCGTAATTAGATCAAGTAAAAATAAAGTGTTTTTTTAAGGTTTCAAAAACAAATGTCCGTAATCAACTATACTCTTACTTGTTGGGTATTCTCATTCAACCATGTATTTGAAACGGGCTTGATAAAAGAAAAAATAAACGATAAAAATTTGAAAAGTAATTTCGACAAATTGTCTTTTTTCCCTTCGTTCAATCTGCAGATAAAATGATGGTATCACTGTCAAAACAAAGCAATCATCTTTCCACTTGAAGCATAGTCCAATTGAATTCGGATGCAACTATTTCATATAAAAAAATCGTTCGTTAACTATTAGACTGTTGTTCGGCCGGGACAATTTTTTTTCTGCGCTCGCCCAAAATAAAACGAGTTACGAATGACGAAAAAAAAAATGACTGACAGTGCAAATGGAAACGGGTGAAGAAAGATTAACGAAAATGGAAAACGAGGAAAGCTCGGAGTAATTGCACTGTTTCACGCGTGCATGCTTTTTTCGATTGACAGCCGTCGATTGCAAGCGGGGGTGTTCTCACCCCTCGCGCCACCGGATGTGGGAGGGGTAAGAAGTTGCATCTGCAGTTGAGGATCGACGGAAAGGCGCATAAGAAAAAGAAGAAATGGGAAGGGAGTGGGGGGATAATAGGAAGAAAAGTTTAGGAAGGAGAAGAGGCCGATTGAAAGAAAAGCGCAGAGGTGCAAAAAAGCGCATTAACGAGGCTCTGCGAATGAAATCCCCGGGGGATTTGTTACCCGCAATCTCATTGTGTCACTTTTGTGCGTAACCGACGACTTTAGTGTGGCAGAAATCAGCAGCTGTCGTTGTCATTTCCGTTGGAACTGACACCTGTCGCTACCGATTAAGCTCGTCAGCTCACATCTTATTCCCGCTAGACGCAATTCAACGATCGGGTCTCGGCCGATCTCTTCATCGCTCGTCAGACCCCGAACAGAGATGGCGCACAGGCGCACTCTTAATCCCAACTTTTCCCATTCCGAAGCAGACTTGGGCCAACTTGCACTGCACTTTTGCCATAGTACCCACGTGGGCGAAAACAATATTTCCCAAAGGAAAAATTTCTTTTTAATGTTTCACACAAAAACCGCGTTTGAAAAATTTTGTCCACGTCTATTTTGCCAATGGAGAAACGATCGGTTAATCCACGTCCTTGCGCGTCCCATAAACAAGGAGCGCAGCCGGCTTTTGATCGGTCGCGGCTCTTGGTGTTCTCGGGTTTGGAGCTCTACGGTGCTGCCCCTGCATGGCTACGCGGAGTACTAAGTCGAAAGCAAGCAAAGCCGTAGATACAACGTGCGCAACCCCAGTCGCGTCGCGCCGCCGAACCTGGTGGGGAGTCAGGTTTTTTGCTTGGTTCAACCCATTAAATAAATACCGAATAAATAGCCATCCCCCCCCCTCCCTCATCTTTTTGTTCTCCTGATACAAAATTCACCTTTTAAACGTGCGACTTAGATATTCTATCGCCTCTTATCAGTCAGACAGACCACACAGGTGTACCAGAGAAACTTGGACAACTTCGGACTTCCGAATTGTTCGTGTCACGGGATGCGACATTACAGGCACTCTCGTTGGGCTCGACGAACTGATTGATTGAATTAGTTTAATGGGCGAGTTAATGTTATATTATTAGATTGAATTGAATTTCATTTCAATTGCTACCTGGAATGGTGGTTTGAAAACGTAGTTTCAATCGACTGATGCGCAGGTTTCACGAGATTAAGTAGTGAAAGTCAACGTGTAGTCAGACAGAGAAAAAAAAGTTCAAATATGGTCGGCTCTTGAAAAAACTTGATTAAAACTGATTGGATTTGGTCAGAAATTATACCGGAAACAAGTTGGAATCACTTGATTTTATAACTGCACAACCGATTTTATGATTTTTTTTTTCATCTGTTTTACAGAAAAAGCGATATTTAACGATATTTGGCCGAAGATAATAGTTTTGATTATATATTAAATCTTGTGATTAAACCTTTTGTATTTGATATTTGCACAATCATTCACGAGATTATCTTCTGGAACGTGCAGTGTTTTTGAGGCAACTGTAATGTTGACAGATGAAAACAAACTAGCGTATTGTAAATATCTGTACCATCAGTATCAGTATACACATATGAGTATTCTTTTTTAACTGCTTGTTTGCTACAAGGTGGAATAAATATCGATTAAAATTGAATGTCTGTGTATGATATTTTTTTAATTCGCGATTGTATACCATATAGGTACCGTTCGATTTTATAAGTTAATACTTCGGATACATCCGCGAAGAAATGTCAAGTTTTCTACTGAAAGACAAGATCAAAAATTACAACGATCCTGTTGCATTTCGTGATTTGAGTATTTTATTTCAGTGACGATTGAAAATATGAAACCTGACAGAATCAAAAAGAACATTCAGTTAAAAACTACATTAAAGTAACGGTTTTTTTTAAAGGAAACCATTTGTACATGTATGAAATATTTTGAAAAACGTATTTGATTTCTTTTTTAACAAATTGTAAGAAAAAATTGAAAAATTCTATACTTGTGAATTGAACAGTAACTTGAACAATAAAAACTTGATTTTATTATTATTTGATTTCAATGATTAAATGTTTCATCGTTTTACAGCAATGAGAATCGATTTTTAAAACATTTCTAAAATTAAGGTGGAAAATCCAATTTATATCTTAACTATTTAACGTTTTATGAGATTATGCATACTATTGTAGACACCAACGAAGTCATACTTAAAACTTATTAAATAATAATATTTGATTAAAAAATTATCAACTTGTTTTTTTTTAACATGTCCACTATTCCATTTCGCTATCAAAATTATTCATATCATTTTCTATAAATAATATGATTTTTTCGAACACTCTTGATTGAACAGTTGTTTTAACTATGAAAGTCTTCAATTTTCACTTTAAAAACTCAAGAACTTGCAAATATTCGATTGCTATCAGGTAATATATTTTCGAAACTGAATTGTCATAATTGTTATCTGTCCTTCAAGATACATGGTTCAACTGTCAATCTATTCGACATTGTTTTATCACTCCGACTGAAGCGCAGCTTGTATTTCAATTATGAATGCCAGTGATATATTCGAAGTATACAGTAAAGCACAAGTGATGTTTTATGTATGGAAATATGAAATTATAAACACATATATTTATAATTTAGCGTATGTAACATAAATGTGTATTTGTAGCTTATTTAAAATATCGTATAATTCTATGTAATATTTACTTAAATATTTACAATCTTTCATTATTATTCAACATATATTTATATAAGTACTTTCTTCTGTTCATAATTGGATGTATAAAGTAGAACATTCAACAAAGTTGTAGGGGCTTTGTTATGTTGAATATAAAAGCCATAATGTTAGATTGGAGGTTTATGAGGTTCCCAATGGAAAATTTGTTGGAAAAATAAAGTAATCCTGGTATAGTTCTTATGTTTCTTTTGAATAGGAAAAAAAACGTAATAACGCCGCTGTCGTTTTGAGTCAACATGAATAAAATTGTCAAATGTTTTGCTTAAACACAATGTCATTTCGTGTCAAAGACCACGCTAGAAGATATTCTGATTATTCATAATCTGATTTCATGGCAAAAAAGAGAAAAGAATACATGATTAAGTAAAACATTTGTTTTTATAGTGATCATATTTGGTTGATGAAAGAAAAGAGTAAAATTAGCTTTTGAATTGTACTTTCTGAACTTTTTTGATAGGCAATGGACAAGAGAAACAAGCCATTTTACTTCGAACAGTCGTTTTGCTCACATTCCCATACATATTTAATTCCAATTATATTTTCCAAGCTCATTTATTTGCTTTTTTAATATCACTGTTTTCAAATGATAATTCAGAATTGTTTGCAGAAATGCGTGTTAACCTTAAACAAAACTCTGAATACAGAATTCAACATTTCAATTTACCCTTCTAACTAATTACCAACTATTGTTTAACTCATAATGAAAGCTCGTTTTCCGTGCATGCAGCGAAACTTGTTTTGAATTTTTGTTCTGTTTTTAGTTGAAGAATATATTCATCTTGATACACACTCACTGCGTAAATCAGAATGAGATTCAAAAACATTGGATATCGATATTCCCAATGGAAGTGTAAACGTAAAAAAATTGCTGACCTATTTTTTGCGGTGCAAAAATCCGTATGACGTGTACGTATCGAAATGTTGATAGATTCCCAAGCGTGCAACATGCGTCTATTAGATCTGTGTTAAACTAATTTCACCCTGGCACTCTCGGCTTTCATGCTTTTTCACGTTAAAGCCGATTGTTAGTTGCAGATTACATTTTACAATTTTTTTGCTTGTTGTGTTGAAACGAGTAATCAGTGACTGTGCAATTACAAAAATTGTTCGTGTACATAAAAGATACCTTTTCTTAAAATTTGAATTT
Organism: Trissolcus japonicus; assembly: GCA_030522925.1. Classification (NCBI taxonomy): domain Eukaryota; kingdom Metazoa; phylum Arthropoda; class Insecta; order Hymenoptera; family Scelionidae; genus Trissolcus; species Trissolcus japonicus. Next base: position 1,933 of record JAPYZS010001052.1, on the reverse strand, counting down.
GAATATGATTTACATGTTATTATATTTCGAGCCGGTTAGGAAGACTGTTGGAAGTTACGCAACATATTGATATATACAGAAAAAATGACGGAAAATTTAAATGCAGATTTGCAGTGCACTTTCTATGCACTTTCCATCTTTTTTCAATTGCTAACAATTTAAATTCAAACGCATCTAAACAGATATTTTTATCTAGACATTTCCTTGTGTTATTAAAAATGTTTTTTAAAAAACAAAACAGGAAAACGTTCCTTGAAAGAAATAGTCAACAAAAATGAACCAAAAAATATCAGTGATACAGTCAAAGTTTGGTCCGACCATAAAACAAACATATATAATAATAATATAATTAAACGAGTAAATTATTTTTAAGTAAGATTTTTTTTCAAATACATTTCTCGTGCCATTTATTTTGAAATACAAAATCTTTAAACTTTTCTAACTGTTGAAACGTGTTGTTTATTGGAAAGATAAAATTGTTGTGGCAGAAGACAAGTTCCTGGGAAAAATTAATCAAGATAAATTAACTGCCTTAAAAAAACTTGGGCAAAGAACTCTAATCTATCAGTTCGTGTCTTTTTCACGAATAAATGATTCTGGTAAAAAGTTTTAGGGAGACCTTTTAACGCAAGAATTTCGCACAGTTGAAGAAAGTTGCCAAAGTTTACGAATTTCGAAGCAGAAACTGTGTGTCTGTTATAATAAACTGTGCCAAGTCTTAGTTCGCGACTATTCTACTCTCGAAGCGGTTGAAAATGTGAAAAAGAACGCGGAAAAATTGACGAGCGTCGCTGCGTGGAAGAGAGAGGCCGTTCCTCCGATTAGTGAAGACGTCACGATGTGTGCTTGTGCGAGAGCGACGAAAAATTCTCAACTAAGTTTTTAGCCTGGCGGAAACCGCACAAAGAAACACACACTCTCACGAAAGTCACCGAGCATTTTCATCGGATTTTCCTTCGCCACACGTATATATCTGTACAAACGACGTACTTTTCATGGATTTGTACTGCAAATCGGTATGCACTTTTCCAAAGCAATATGCAGTTCATATAAAGGTACCGCCTTATTTTTCCTACAATTCATTAAAAATTTTAATCAGCGACATTATACTTGCATTAAATATATTAAGATATTGCGAACAACATCAAATTGCTTTCCCTTGTAACGTTTTATAACGTTAGAATTATAAATTTACGATGAAAAATTTTAACCGTGTAGTTCAATTGGAACAATGAATTTCTGTTAATCGAATTTCAAAATTCGATGAAATAAAATTTATTTCTTTTACATATAACTGACATCCATTTGAAATTTGACCTGGTATCCGTACAATGATTATACCAATAGCGTACAGTGTAATCACGACTTTGTCAGTGTGACATTTTATGTATCTTTCATTTGTAATTATTTATTAATGAATCCAGTTGATCATAAAGTAGTACATCGAACGGGTCAACTCTATAGGATCAATTGGGGTAAAAATAATTGACAATGATTAATTCACAGACAACTGATAAATCGTTAAAAAAGTTTAGTAAAATTCAAAAAAATATGAATTTACCAATGTAAAAGTCAATATACCAGAAATTGTTTGAGAAATATTTAAATGTCGTTAAAGACTGATTATTTTTGCTTTATTTTTGATCATTTCCATCCCGCCTGAACCTATAGCTAAAAAAATTTCATCAGACAAGTTGGCAAAAATTTAACACATATCAATTAATCAATCGATGCACCAAAATTATCAGGAATGGGACAAAAATAATTTATACAGTGGTATATTTGCTTTATAAATTCGAACAAGCTCACTCAAAAAAAGTAAATATACACGTAAGCCCGGGAAAAAAATGTCCATGTCTGATCATGTCTGATCAGACAAAATGTTGTATGTTCATGTCTGTTCAGACATAGTTATACACAATTACATTCAAAC
>JAPYZS010001051.1:0-23185 GCA_030522925.1 Trissolcus japonicus | reverse complement strand
CCATTCCTAAGTGGTTGAATTTAGAACTATTTTAGCTCGAAAAAATCCACATATTACTAGCTCGAACTTGTTTCGTGCTATAATAGCTGCATTTTTTTTTCAGTGTACCAATGTTTGGACATTGCCTACCAATGTCCGCGCGTTGCGGCACGATGCGTTAGGCGCACCGCACCGATGCCGAAATCACCGTATCTTATATTTTGTTGGACATTGACTGTCAATATCCAAAACATTGGCCGTCAATTTCTTGGTCTCTCCGTGTATTTAAAAAATACATAAATCCAACAAAATAATTCTTAACAAAAATGACGAAAACAATAAAAATAAGTTTCTGTACGTTATCTGATTCTTTTTCGTATGTACGTTTTTTATAATTTTTGTATTTGGCAATTTTTCATTTCATTATATTCTGTGAGTTACAGTTGATATAATATACATTTTCATATTAATTATGATTTTAAATAGTTTTGACGAGTTTAGTGCTTGGCGCAGTTTTCTTTTAAAAGAAATGTTTATTTCTTTTTTTCTGTGAGTTATAGTTCTTTTGATATTCTTTGTAATTCTATATTCCTGTTCAAAGAATGTTTATTTCTTTTGTTTCTGTGCATAACAATTGTCATATTTTTTTGTAATTAATAGTATATTTTCATATAAAATCAACATGTTTTTTGTACAGTGAAAAGAAAATAAAACTTATTTTGTATATACTGGTTGTTTATTATTATTAAAATAACTGAGGTATTTTTATCATTAATGATCGAGGTAAGAAACCTGTGTGAATTACAAATGAACGCGCCGTTGCCGTCGTCTGCAACGGCAGTCTTAAACTAAAAGGGATATGAAAAAAAGCCTATCTTTGACCTATCATATCTTCGAAACTACTGGACCGATTTCCTTACTTTAAAGTTTTAGTCTCAGTGACTACTTCCGAAACATTTAAGGTATTGATTGTCATAAACTTTGTTAATAATTAAATAAGTAGTCGAAAAACCCGTTTTCCGCATATCAGAATTTATAAGTACCCTAGTAGAAATTGTAAGTCGGCTTATGCATTGCCCTGAAGGGGCAGCCATACCAAAAATGCGGTATGGCCACGTGTGGGCTTCTTGTTTGGCCCACAATAGAATGCAACGCTCGCTTTGAATGTGGCTTTGAATGTGGCCCTCGCGTGGCCAAGCCATACCACTTGACCAGGGCCTGATATGATTTTCTGATGTGCCTGTGACATGGCAATTCCCATGAACGCCCGATTTGGAGTTCTAAATATACTAGGCATATTTTTTGTCAAAGTCAAAAATTTTTTCTAAATCCAAATATCCTGTCTAAAAACACGTTACATACTAACGTGGACCTCATTTATAAAATCTCGTTAGGCCCTCATTCGGTCACCATTTTCGAAAATTATCGATTTTAAAAATGGTAATCATGATTGGTCTAGACTAGGGCCAAATTAGAGTAACCTAAATTTCGGCAAACCAAGCCCGGCCTCATTTTAGATGGGGCACGCTTAATTGAATTTAATGTACTACAAGGGCGGATCCAGGGGGTCATGGGGGCCATGGCCCCTGTTTCGGTTCGTTTTTTTACGATCAAACAAATAAAATCTTGTTCAATTTTCTATAATTCAATAAATTATTAATTATATATTTTGGGGGGGGGGGGGTCGTAAATCTGAATGCCCCCCCCCCTCGAAAAAGTTTCTAGATCCGCCCTTGGTGTACTTTAGTGTTTTCCTTAGTACTTGGCGCGAGACTCTACCGCGCCAAGTCTCTCGATTACTAATTTAATTAGGTTATATTAGTACATTTTTATATTTTAATATTAATAATAATTTATTTATTATTATTAAACTGAATATATTTAATGTAGATCATAACGAGGAAATGTCAAGTGAGAATCTCGTCAGAAAATCTTATTGGATTTTTTTATCTGGGCTCTATGTGGTTCAACTTGGAAACCTCGAATGGCAACCATGCGCGAGCCACACTGAATGCAGCGTTACATTCACATGAATGTCACGCGTGGTATGTCATTCAGGAGTCCTACGTTTTCCGCGAGTACTTTTATATGAAAATGTGGCCCGAATTTTTAGCTGGAGGCTATGGCAAATGAAAGAGGGTTATAGGCTTATAGGGGGCCTATGGAAAATTGAAAAGGGACCCATGGCAAATGGCAGAGAATTATGTAGGAGCTAAGGGATGAACCTATTGGAGATTATAGAAGAGCTATTGAAAATGACAAAAGTTTATGAGCAAATCCAGAATTAGCAGACCGTTAGCGGGACCAGAAACAATATTTTTTAATTTAGTGGCACACTCCTGAAAAAAATACAGTTGTTACTGAGACCCTCCTAAACACGAAATAAAATAGGTTCCACTTTTTTCGAAAGGGTGACACATTCAAAAAAAATTTTCTGTTTATATTTATTTTCACGGATTCGGCATTAAAATAAGTCGATATGATGAAAGAATGGGCCTAAGGAAAATAAAAAGGGTTTATGGAAAATTACCGTGGCTGATAAAAGCGGGAGGGAGGAAATTTGAAAATAAAAAAATTATGTTATACAAGTATTAATAACATTTTACATAGAATCAACTCGGTTTTGTAATATAGAATACCTTCTTTGTACAGTTTTCGACGGTACATTACCAGGCCTGGCGCTGTTGGAAAAAAGTACTGGGTCAATATCGACCGACGACGGTTGCTGGCCAGTACGTTGCCAGGCTAGGCGCGTTTTTCAGTCACCGACATTTCCACATGGGATCTTTGTCTAGAAGTATTCATTTTCCAGACTCAACCAATGTAATAAATAAAGTATATGCTTCATTATTTTATTTTATATACAATAAGGTTTCTAGATATAAAAAAGAAAGGATTATACTAAATGAATTTTTCACTTAGTAAAATATTAAAATTTGCAGATTTGCACATCATCCAAGGCCGCGCGCGATTATCTCTCCAGTAATAATAAAAACAAAACAAATATGAACCACAACAATAAAAGTACATTCAAGTTTGTCCCAATTATTCGAACGAATGGCCCGTGATTGAGAGAACCAAAATCAGAATCGTGAAAGCTCGACGAAAGCGAAGTCAGACACTTAATAAACATTGGCTGCAATTCACTGTAGTCAACCCCCTTTTCTCTTATAGATAGAGAGATAGAATATAGATTTTCTCTTTACAAGTAGATTAGATTTTCTCAGTGGATAATCCCATGAGTTTTGGGGTGTTTAAAAATTCAAAATTCATTTTAATAGATTAGAGAATACAATAGAATTGAGAAAAAATCTTGAAATATTTATTATCGATTTTGAAGAATCTTCATCACAAACAGAAATTTTGGACAAATTATATCGAAAATGATTATCTTTTCTATTCACAACTTTTATATACAAATCGTTTATACAAATTTCACAAAAATTTTATTAACGTAAAGAATATTGTTCTCCTAGTTGAAAAAAATGCCTATGAGCTTATACTGCTTTTCTAATAAAGTAGGTTATTTTCATCTAAGGTGTTGATATTTTGTATATTACAGTATAAACATCTTTCGATGACCTTGAAAAAGGGTAGATTTATAATCTAGTAAGTAAATAAATAAGAGATCAACGACTCAACATAAACAATATTAACCATTTATTATTTATCCATAAATAATAATTATTAAAACAGTGAAATTTGAATTTCACTGACTGAGAGAAATTTGAATAAATGGATGAGCGTATGGTTGGCGCTAGTAACGTCTTCAGCGCGGGAAAGTTGAAGAAGCGTCGAGATGATGTGAGACAGCCGGCAATGGACGGACCGTCAGCAGCAGCACGCATCAGATATAGATATGGTATGTGGGCGCTCTTTTTCTCTCCGGCTGGATTCAAATGGTCCGTGGCTCCTGCGTCACAGTCCAAATGGACGGCGGCGGCTGAGGGGTGGGGGGGAGAGGAGAGACGGTCACGTGAGCATTGTGCCGCCATCTTGACAGTCCCGACGACGACGAAAAACGGTGCCGAGCTCTCGAGTTTGTGACGTCGGTGCATGCAAACAAACGGCGCGTATATGCAAAGAGTTTCGATGCAAGGACCTTGCCTCGTGCAACGTTTGTGTCACGCGCGTTGCGTCGGCGTGTTTTGGTGCTGTAGCGCGGTCAAGTGAATTATCGTCTGTCGCACGGAGGCGCCGCCGCGCGCGATAAGCCACGAGATCCCTGTGCGTTGCTCGGGGGGATCGCGCACCGAGCCGTTGCCTCGCCGACAAAACAGTAAGCATTCCCGCTTCAAGCTCCTGTCACCCTCTTGCTTCGATATGACAACTCCTCCGACTTGCTCTCGCAACCGCTCTCGCACCATATCCTATATCTCATAAATGGTATATCATCCCTTGCTCAGTGGGATTCCCCCCCTCTATATAACACTACCTAGTCACACGACAAGGACAGCAAGTATGATTCCGCCAGTGGTAAACAAACATCTCTCTTCCTTCCAATTCTCAATCATAACTCGGCGGCGGCAATTGTCTTCTCCTCGTCAGTCGGCTTGGATTTTTTTTCTTATCACCTTTTTTCTATTTATTTTTTTTTTTTTAATCTATCAATTTTTATTTATTATAAAAAATATTAAAGCAGCTTGACGCTGACAGGCAACGCACAGTGCCGTCTCCTCGATTAATATAAAAAAGTCCCTAGAGACAGATTTTTTGCAAGGCAATGTAGCACCCGCTTGCCGCTGGTCCTACTAACGCCGATTAGTTTGTGCAATACAGGGCCGTCTATCTAGGGGGTTCCATATTGCTATTTATTTATTGTTTCTCCGACTGGCGTAAAACATTTCTGATATACACCACGCCGCCAATTTGTGCGTTGAGGGTGGCGTTTGCGGGGCGCCTAGTACGATCTACCAGAGTTGACAATAGAGTTTTTTTTTGTTAATTATATCGCATTGTTGCAATAGAAAGTTGTTTAACGCCTGGATTCTTTTAACTCGATCATTGTCTTGTTACGTAATTAATTGTATTTTTAGTCATGGAATAAACTCATTGATTTCTATTAATACGCTCAGATAATGCTCATATCGGGGATAACATTTGTTTTCAAACGCAAACTTGTTGTTAAAGCTTAAGCAATGCTGGATAAAAGTCTATTTGTTAAATGAAACCAATGTTTTAGAATTTTATTATTTTGTTTGTACTGCCAAAAAAATTTTTTCATTTGCCAAGTAGCTGAACTTATCTTGTAAGATATGCACACAACATTATCATAATCCATCTTTACATAACATAATAATATGACGAATTCGATAAACCATCGATGCAAAAAATAAACTAAAAACAAGAGGATTCTCGTTTGTTTGTTTGGCTGCGAATATGTAATGCGTCAACATTTTAGTTGAATCGATAATGCCGTACAAAAATGATTGAACATTATTTTTCAACTTTTGTCCGTACAAAATGTCCTTAAAGTATTTGTTGCTTTACATATTACATTAAAAAAAAAACAAATACAAAACATAAGTTTTGAAAAAAATCTCAAAAATAATGATATAAATTATATTTATATATGTATATATAAAAATATTTAACAAATGAAGATGATTGCGCGTTATCCTGTGGTTTACTATTCGGAGAAAGTTTCACGGGTTAGATGTAAAATGTCATTTGATATTACTTCTAGATCGTATAACAGTCTAACAGGTAATAAACAATGATTGTGATGAAGCCTGGATGCTGCAGCTTGGTCAAGTGTACGGCCCTGAGCATAAATTTTTAACGTTTTCCGCTGGATGAAGCTGCCCTCTACATCTTGTTCAATTTTCGGCGATCTTCCTAGATTCTCGGCCAATGGGGGGGTCGCAGACTAGGAAGTCTCTCCGGGATTGGCTCCGATCCTTCTCTCGCTTTTTCTCTTCTGATGATGCCTCCGCGCTCCTCGGCATATTGTGCCTTTTTGTTTCTTCTGAGTTCTCTCCTACACGCGAAGAGAGAGAATTCACGGCCGATGAAAGTAGTCCGCCTTTGCGGAATGGGAGAAAGGTGGGGAGGAAAAGTCGGGGAAATGTTACGCGAGACAAGTAGCACTGCAAAGAAACGAGAAACCGTCACATTTTCTGACGCATCGACTCAAAACCATCATTTTGGCTGCACCCTAATCTTCGATCTAATTCTTTCATTTCACCTTCATCACTTTCAACCCGAATCTCACAACCAATTGAAACTTGAATGTGGTCATGATTTTATAAACGATCAAATTGCCATGACCCGCAAAATTATCCACTACATTTCCCATAAACTGCAAGCTGGCGACAAAATTGTAGCATACCTAAAAGTCCTATTTTTCATTATTATCCTTGTTTAGGGTAGATTCCTGATCGCCACTTGTCAAGATAAGCAATTAAAAGTGATGACAAAACTAATATGGAACAAACTAATTCAATTCATCATCTCAATTTACAATGTTTTTTCCACTTTGCCTCATGGTAATTTTTGATTGTATACATGGTTTACTTTCATACTAACAAATTGCCTGTTATACCTTTTTTAGACAATTGCAGTAACGATGTTAAACAAATTGAAGTTTTCTGATAATTTAGCATCAAAATGCGAAATCAAAGATAAAGTTATTTAAATTTTGTTTTCTACACTTTATATTATACATTTTAACAGTTAATGAAAAAGTCTAAAGTGTCAAAAATTATAAAATCATTAACTAACTAAGGTTAACATTTTTTTAATTTTCTCATACAAAGTGGGACAGTCTAAATTGTTCGTTCAACAGTGTTGTTTTTTGTAAATACCGTACATTTTACTTGAAAGTAATTCCCATACTTATCGTTTTGACATCAAGTCATAGGTAATTCCTTAAGTTTTACTGGACAAAGCTTGAAGTTTTAATTGATGATTACAATGAAAACAAGAAATTAGCGATAGTAATGCGTTACCGCAGAGTAATCTTGCGACACAGATCTTAAAGCTCATTTCCTCTCAGACCTAACACTTTTTATGGTACAGTTTCTTTTTGCATGACTGTCTCCGTATCAGAGAAAAACGTTCTCGCGTTAGTACAATAGACGCTGTGTAACACTTCCTCATTTCTGTCTTTCTCTCGCGCGCTCTCTCTCTCTTTTTCTCTTTATCGAGAATTGTGATCACAGATAAACGAGGACTCAAGATTGAACCACCACAGCAACAGATAAAATAAGTAATTGAGACGTATCATTGCTCCTTAGTAAAATAAAAATATGAGAGTTTTTGAATGAAATCATGAATTAATTTTGTTAATATTATAGTAAGACAATGATAGACAAAAAATTAAAAACAATTAATGGAATAAACAAAATTAAACGCGAGCGAATCGTATGAGCGGCACAAACGATTTTTGGGTACGAATGAACTATTGAAGCTAGTCAGGCGCAAACGCCATATTGTTTGTCTGCTTTTTCTTAATATCCCCTCCACTTAAAAGGGTAAATAAAACAAACTGTTTCTATAACGGATGTCTGGGATGCGTTGAAATACTGTACTTTCAAGTTGAAAAAATGTATTAAAATGATGTACCTGCAACGTGAATACTTTTTCTGTTAAAACTTTAAGCACGCGCATTAGAAACATATTTTATCTGGCGAACACGATGGGGTGAAACAGGAAGTTGATGTTTATTTGTTTGTTGGAAAATGACATCTTGAGCAAATTTAGTTAACGTGTGGCATGATCGCGTACAGATAACAGCATGTAAAATGATTTCGAAGGACCTTGAAAACGGCCTTGCCCAGAGAACGTTACAATTTTCAAGTTCAACGATGAATCTGTTGATCCGCGCGAGATTCAAAATGGCGATGACAAAATCCGTGCGAGATCCTGCTGGGCTGCGAAATTAAATATCGACTGTCGTATAATTTGTCCAAGTGGGCGCCATCTTTGTATGATTTTTCATATGCGCGAAAATATACCGCGCTCGCACGTGTGTGAGTGCGGTGTGTGCACACGCGCGCGCGTGCACACATAATCATCAGTCGACGAATTTGAAGCCAAATATCGAACGAAATCCAGCGGCTAAATTAAACATGGCGGATGTTCTTTGCGCGGACGCACGGCCAATTTGTTGTTATCGTTGCGGCCCGTTATTATTCAATCTAGCGCCGTTCCCCAACTTGGACCGATCCTGTCAAGAAAGCTAGGTCGAAAGCTAACTCAGCAAATATTTCCTGATGCGTCCTCCACCTCCCCCTTCGGCACCAAACAATAGCTGGTCGTCGTGCTTGCGTTATGCGTCCTTATAACAATATAGCCACGCATGCATTTTCAAAATTTTGTTTTCACCGGTGCCTCTTCAATCTTGCGATTCATTGCACAATTACAACCATCATACTGTATCTTCAATCACATTAATTTTCGTATCGCTCTTTTTTGTCCAAGTACTATTGATTTGTGAAATTATAAATTGTAACAAACTGAGTTGGTAATCAACATTGAGCTGCTACCAACATTCTGATTTTCATTTCTACACCCCCTTTCTCATTTTGTATTTTAAAATTAAGTTCACTCATATCTTTTTGCTTTGGACAAACGAGTTTCTTATTTTATTCGCTTTATTTATTTATGAAATAGAAAGTTCAAACCAATGGATTCATGTTGATTTTATATAACAGTTGAATAAATAAACTACTTTGACCTCTCTCAACATTGAATGTATCAAAGTTCCAGCATTGAGACTGGAACAAAAGTTGACATGTTTTGGTTTCAAAACCATAAAATAATAGTTGCCACGTGTGTAACTCTCTGGGCATCACCAATCTCGTAAGGAAGTGCATCGCCGCGTTAATCGCAACACTCCTTCGCGCCCAATAGCCCTTTGCACTTTTGGCGGGAAAACTTCTGACACATCAACAGACGCTTCTGAGAACTACACAGCGATATTCGAATTGATCGCTACAATGTGCTCAAATTCCCGTCCGTTTTTTACCTTTGAATCCTGTAGTAACAAACCAAATTAATAAATCGATAGACCAAACTCGAGGACTCCAGACATAATAACAATAGTAGTATATCCTGGCAATTACCTCCCATCGTTCATGTTGGCGATGAATTTTTCCAAGTCCAATTTTTGTGCGTACATGCTACAAACTAGAAATTCCAAATGGAAAAGAATATAGCGATTTTATCTAAAATAAAAATTCAAGAAGAAAAGAAAAAAATTAATGAACGTGACACGTAAACAAACCTGATATTTTTTTGTTGACGCGTCCTATATACTCGCGAGTTTTGTACGCAAAAACTCCTACACACTTACAGACACTTGTACATAAATGTACTACTACACTTGTATGTATATAGACTAATACAGGCTCAGCGGCATTGTATATATCTGGCGTCACATGCGATCACACACACACACACACAATGGCCTGAAACCATCTGTAGGGGCATGAGTGTGTTTGAGTCCGGCTTATAAATGCATGTAGGTGTGTGTGCGTGCGTGCGCGCGCGCGTTCACCTTCACTTGGCCGTGTGCGTGAAAACCTTAGGTTTTAGGTTGCGGCGGAGAGGCCTGAAGCGTCGAGTGACAACTGCAGGTGACCGAGTTTGCCGGTATCTCGCGAAATTGCTCCACGTTGAACGCGTGCTCGTAGCGATAACGTCGGTCGCGGGGTGAACCGCGAGACACTCGCGTATAGCTCTTAAGCTGGAGTATGTAGTTGGCGAATTGCTGCTGCGTCGACCTAACCTCAAAAGACGTCGCGCGCGCGGATGGGCGGCGTGAGCGTACTGTATACCACGGGACGTCACGACCACTTTTTGAGGTTAGGTCGCCCGCCATCTTGCCCGTGCACGACGTTCCCCGATGTCAAACGCGCGAGCTATAACCATTAGAACCACGTCGACAACCTCTCTAACGTAGCATTTGTTTTCATTATAGATCGAGTTTACACATGGAAGGTACACTAGAAGAGACTGCGGTCAAGGAACCGAATCAGCACGTCGATCTGAGAGGTGCCCGATTTTCATCTTTTATTTCATCTTGAACTTCTTTTTTTTTGTTTGTTTATTATTACTTTGAACTTGTTCCAAATAAAAACAGCACGGCTCTCGTTTCAATCAATCAAATAATAAACAATGCTGTTTTCTTTGTTTATTTACATTCGCCGGATGAGTGTGCTGTACAACTGTGCGATTGTCAACAGAATTTGGCATTTTTGTTGTTGTTTTAGATGCACTCATTCCAAATGGTGTTAATGGAAGGTACGATGATAGCGACGAGCACTCGGAGACAATTAAAGATGTTGCAGAGAGTAGGCTCGGCATGGCAGACTTTGGCGACGGCAAGGGTTCTGACACCGAGAAAATGGAGTCAGAGGAGAGCGTCGGGTACGCGCAGCATCACGACTTGCTTGACGATGCAGGGTCCGAGGCTATGGAAGTTGACGGTTCAAAAACAGACAAAGATATAGAGTCAATGGAGATGGACCAGCGAAGCAATTCGTCCGAAGTTGAATGTCTAGATGAAGTCAACTCTGAGGACGGCTTCCGGGACGAAAAAACACAAAACAATTCGAGGGTAAACACATTTTTTGCTTTTGTTCTTATATAATCACGTAATTGCTTATTAGTATGATTTTGAACAAGGTTGCTGAACTTAGTAAACAATTATTATTATTCATGAAAGAACGAGTCAACAAAGATCCATATCATCGGTACCACTTGAAAAATAATTTCGAATGTTATTTTCGAACGTCAGTTCAATTATTTATTAGACTGGAAAATCAACCATTGAATTTTTCATAAAGCGACGAAAATGATAATTAATTATCAAAATGTGTTTCTCATGTGATCGAAGCTCTGGATCGTGATGTTAAATTATACTCGTTACAGTTTCCCGTTATTTATTCGTCCATCTGTTTCTCTTCTTCGTCTTTGTACTGATAAGTCTATCACGTTTCTCTTTCTACATATATAGATACACATCGAAACATAAGTAATAGAAAAGTAAAGTGTTTAAAAAGGAGCGTAACATTGAAATTAAGTAAATGATTTTCAAATGCAACAGCCATTAGTCATGTTTTAGATTGGAAAGTTATATGGATTTACAATTTCTTTTTAAATCAAATTTTGTTCAAATCAGTTGAAAGCACATTATAGTTTTATCTCTCTCGCATCCAAAATGGCGGACAAAATGGTTGAACATACAGTTTTATATTGTTCTTCCTGAAACATTGTTTTCATTTTTTTTACTAAAAATTGAGAATAGAACCAATGTTTGAGTTTTTTATGATTCTGTGAAATAACAAACAATTTGTTTTTAAAATGACGAATAATAATTGATGTAAATGTTTTCCAGAAAAAATGGCACGAGTAATAATTAATAAACAATACATACGTAACAATCCATGAAAACGAAATACGAAAGTTTTCATTTTCATTAGAAAATGTGAAAATTGTACCAAAGTTTGGAGAATTTTTTTTTTATTATTATTTTTGAATTTAATTTAAATTATTTTTTAATTTAAATTGCACTCAGTTTTTATTTCCACAACTAGTAGAACAACAATAATTATCATAAATGAATCATTTGTTAATAAATAGATTTTGTGTGATTTTTCAATTAAAACGTGTAAATCGATTTTCAGCAATCGAATTTGAAGCAACAAGACGGCAACTTGAACGCAAGCGTGGAAGAACTGGACGACAACGTGGTGTGCCTGGAGAACTCGTCACCGATCAAAATGATGGAGGAAAATGGTTCAATGGGTAGCCCAGAGATCGAAGAAATCGAAGAGATAACGGACTCAGCGCAAAGATCAGAGTCACCAAGTTGTGAAAAAGAGCCAACCACTCCTAAGAAGAAACAGCGCAAGATAATTGACCTAAGCAACGTGACGCCACGGCGTAGCTCACGCAATATCAAGCGCACGAGCTACATCGAAAAAGAAGATGAAGAAGAGGATGGGAACCGGCGTTCAGACAAGGATGATCACGATGACGAAGACGAGTCTGACATCGAGGAAATTAAACCCGAGGATCCGTTGGCAGTTGACCGTGAAAACTCCAGGAACAAAAGCCCCAAGAACAATAAAACGACAATTGTTGTCAATGATACCAAGCGGCTTGTTGAAATCGCCGCTGGCAGTAAGGTATAACATTTACGTCCATCTTATAATTTTATTAGCAGAAATCCAGTCTGTTCTGTTTTCATTACTATTTAATAAAAATGAAAATGTATTCATTTTTGTTTATCTGTTAGTTTGTTCGTTTGCGCTCACAATTCTTTAAAACTATCTGACAAAATGATATTTTTTACAGGCGAATTCCTTTAGTCATTAGAAGTAGAATTGACTTTTCAACTTTTCAATCACGATATATTACTTCATTTGCAAAGAAAATTCAAAGAGTTTTCAACATTTGTGAGGAATTTTTTGAAATGATTGAAATTATAAAGTTTTTACTATAAGGAAAAAGATATTTTGATTAATTATAAGGAAATGATAAGGATTATTGCATTAATATTTGATATAATGGTGAAAAATTTTCATTCGCGTAATAAAAACTAATGATTTAATCCATTTCTATGAAAATAAAATCTCTAAAAAGTTTAATATAAAATCGAAATACACACATTTTACATTTACAAAAAATTTTGTTAAACAATGAATTATTTTAAAAAATTCAATCGATTAAGATTAATTTTAAATACTCTATGAGAATTTTATGACACTCCAGAGAGTGTGTAGAATACGCTAGATGTAAAAAAAAATTCATTCCATTTACTCGTTAGGACGCCAAACGATGACAAAAAAACATAATTTCATTTCTATATATTAGTAATGATATGATAATGATGATAAAAATGATTGACTTAAACTTAAATGACTCATTTTCAGATGTCTAATATGAAAGGTGGTAAAAAGGAGCCAACGCTCGTCATCATTGATACAAATTCGATACTCTCAGGTCGCGGGGGCGTGCCAGTATCAAGCAGTACAAAGTCGTCGCATTCTTCTCTGGGTTCGAGCACATTTTCAGTTGTGCCGGTGGGCACGACCACAATGTACCCGAATATGCGTACGACCATTACTCCGGTGCCAATGAAAAGCACCTCAACGTTGAGTCCAAAAAGTACTTCGATCACACCAGTGCCGCCAGTACAGCAGCAGCAGCAGCAGCAGTCTGCGCTACCTATCCTGCCAACACTCACGGACGATATGTTTGTTGTCGAGGCGCCATCGTTTATTGTACCCTATGTGTATGAGAAACCGCCAATTAAACCATTGAGGGAGTTTGTTACCAAGTTAGAAAAGTGTATCAAAGAAAAAGACAAAGAAGACAGGGAAAAGGAAAAGGAGGAAGGAGATGACGATGAAGATGAAGACATGAAAGATGTAAGAACTTTTTGAAATTCAATGTACATTAAGAAGAGTTTTCTTTTAATCAGCTTTGAATAATTGATGATATTTGATATTTGTTTATTGAAACAGGAAAGTGAGACGAAACCTCCATCGGACACGGAAAAACGCGAAGAGCGAAAAGGCGGTGGCACATATTTTGATTTGCCTCTGGGCAAATTTTTCATTCAAATTGGAGTGAATCTCGTGCAGGAGTTTGTTCAGACGGACTTGTTGCGCACACAAAAGCGCAAACAAGGCAAGGGCCAGCCGTCCGCGGAGACACAGCATGCGATCAATTCGTTGATCAAAAATTTGGAATTCAGCAAAGAGAACAACGAGCCGTTCCATCTTGAGCTAAAGAAGTGCGAGTTCTGTAACTTCAAAACAGAATCGTCTTTGGCGATGCAACATCACCTGGAGACACCGCACATGCGCAATTATGTGTACAAATGCAACTTTTGTCCGCTCGAGGTGCGCAGCCCGCACGATATTCTGTTCCACATGGAGGCTGAGCATAATACCCGCGGCCGATTGGAGCGTGGTCCAGCCTTCCATCAGTGTCCGAACTGTCCATTTGAGGATAACCAAAAGGGCAAACTTACGCGACACATCATCGCGTGTACTAAAAAGTTCCGACCGGAACGAAATCTTGAACCTGCTGCTGATTGGGAACCACCTGCGAAAATACCGAGGTTTGTCCCATTTGATTTAATGTTTGTCTTACTTTTGGCACCTTGTGTTTATATCATCTAGCTCTTTAATTTTGCACATGACATGAATTTCTTTCGACACATTTATTTATTTATTTATTTTTTAGCATATCAAATTGGTCACAATATTACAACTATCCTACCATGAACAGGTATTTTTATTTTTTGTTTCTATATCATTTTTATTACCTTTATTACATTCCTTTTGATCATTCACGTTTTTCATTTTTATTTTATTATCATCCATATTACCATCAACATTAATAAGAATTGATTTGTAATTACGTGATATTTATAGATTAAATCGACCAAGACCAATCGGTCCAACTAATTCTGGAGGTCTAACAATGACAATGGGAGTCAAAGGGCCACAACCACTTTTGCCAAAGCTTCTGCCCGCTCCGGTTCCAGGACGTGGAAGAGGCCGGCCTCCTATGCAACCAAGATTTAGCGACATGAAAACGATGAGACCAGGTAAAAATAAATTCACATATACATTTTCATTGTACGCAAAACACGTAGTGTCAATGTTTTATTGATTACTTATTGATAATTTTTCAGACAATGTTGCATCGATGATGTATCGACCATCGTCATCAGGATTGTTAGTACCGACATCGTACCAATTTGGTGCAAACCAGATGTTCCAGGTCAGATTTATTTTCAAATATGAAATATTTTTATTTTCAACTTTGAGCTTGAAATATTAAATAAGATCGGCTGAGATCATTTGATCAGAAACAAAATTTTGAATTGCACTGATTCAAAATCAAGCCAAAACAACCAAATGTAAATAAAGTGACCAATATTTTTTAAATAAGTTCTTCTCAAAGAATTGGTAGTTTTTGTTACTATTATTATTGTTATTATTTGTATTCATTAGGTTAATTTTCAATGAAAATTTGGTCATATAACATACATTTCGTTGGTTTGGTACCAGCCCTAATTCTGAGCACATAATAAAATTGTAATTTGAACGAATGTTGAAAAAACGACATCATAAATTAAATACAAAAGTACTTAAAAATGAACTTGTATGGGTGGAGACAGATGGTGGGCGCTTCCGGAACAGTGGTGTCTACAACCACGTCAGCGGTGAGTATGTCCAGACGACAAAACAAAAATCGACCTTTTCGCTCATTCAATCACCATCAAAATTGAATGAATAAAGCTCGTTTGTGAAACTGTTACATCCATTGAAAAATAAATTGTTAAATCATTGGGATGATAACAATTTTTCAGACACAGCGTGGAGCCGTATAGATGTTGCTATACGACTAACCTTATTTGATTTCATGATTCATAAACCGGAATAATAAAAATGACATTTTATGTTAAATATTTTGGTGCTGGTTTTAACCGCATGTCAATGTTACCTGTGTTACCTGTCGATGTTTTGGACTCACCATCTGTCGTTATTTTTTATTTCATTTGAATGTTACATTTCCTTGTCCTTTATAGGTTCAACTAGGAGATTGCTATGCATTTTTTAACCCATGATATTCACTGATACAATTAAATTTAATACGAAATATTTCTATACAATATATCATTTCAGTTCAAGTTTTATTTATATAATAATATGATAACCAAGATGAATTTAGGAATGTTTTTGTATGCTTATGGGTGTTAAGCTTAATATCTACCTCATAATAATAACAACAACGTATAATAATTTTAATTTCTATGATGTTTAATATTGAAATGAATTTTTCAGAACACGTCTGCGTCAAATCCAAAGAACCCAACCGCAAAATTGTTGAGCCAACCTAGTATATCAATAACGCCTTTGCCACGAACCACCTCTCAAGCACCAATTCCAGGCTCGGGTAGCTCGTCCAAACCAGGCGGCAAGACCACATTTGTAATTTGTGAAATTTGCGATGGCTATATCAAGGTAAAGCTTTCTTAACAGCAAAATGATATATAAACTATTTACAATTTGATATGAACATTTTTCATATTTGATAAATTTTGCAGGATTTGGAACAGCTGAGAAATCATATGCAATGGATACACAAAGTCAAAATCCACCCTAAGATGATTTATAATAGACCTCCGTTAAACTGCCAAAAATGTCAATTCCGATTTTTCACGGATCAGGTAAATAGAAAATAATAACAAATAGATTGTTAATTTTCCAAGTCACATTTTCGAACTGGTTATTTGATTTGATTTTGTATTTACAGGGATTGGAAAGACATTTACTTGGTTCTCATGGATTGGTAACGTCAAGTATGCAGGAGGCGGCTAACAAAGGCAAAGATGCTGGACGTTGTCCTATCTGCGGCAGAGTATGTGTTTTAGAAATGTTCTATTTCATAGACGAATCGTATAAATATTGTATCTATATCGTCTTGAAATGAATGTATTTGATTTTGTTCAGGTGTACCAATGGAAGTTGTTGAACCACGTTGCGCGGGATCATGGCACGACGTTGAAACCCGCACACTTGTCATACAAGTGCACTGTGTGTACCGCGACGTTCGGCATGTACAAACAGTTTGAGAATCACGTGTACTCGGCGCACAGTGTCGTAGCAAAACGGGTGATGGATAAAAAGAGCAGCAACGCGCCTTCCTCGCCATCGTCGAGGTCGAACGACTCTTTGTTGAAACCGCTTAAGATCAACGACGAAATCACCATTATACCGCAGCCCGCGGCAAAAACGACCACGCGGACCGGCAACAGTGCGACACGCCCTTCCAAATAGCAATTGTCGACCGAGTGATACGCGAGCAGCACCTCGTTCAACTACTTTCGCTGAATCAACTAGAGGCATCCAGCAATTCAGAGTTCAACCTATGGATATATTCTGATAAGCAAGCATACACAGGAACAACCAAACAAGCATGGAGAGTAGGCCGAATTGCGCCTCATCGCACTCAGAGCGTCACAATTCAACTTTGAATTTTCTTGTGAAATCATTGAGGATGATGTGAAAAAAATTAGTAATTTAAAAAT
The DNA here is from genome assembly GCA_030522925.1 of Trissolcus japonicus. NCBI lineage: Eukaryota > Metazoa > Arthropoda > Insecta > Hymenoptera > Scelionidae > Trissolcus > Trissolcus japonicus. Next base: position 6,144 of record JAPYZS010001051.1, on the reverse strand, counting down.
GAAAAATAATTGCAGCAAACATATACACGCGGACATTTCGAATGAAAAAGAGAGAGCATGAGGAATAAACTTATGATAATGTTAATTATATTAAAAGTGAATAAAAAGAAAAAAAAACACAAAAATGAAAAAAAAAAATAATAAAAAGAAAAAAATTAATAAATAAGAAACGCGCCGTTGAATTCAATCAATGTATTTATTTTTTGAGGTCCGCAGTCCTCTGCACAGTTATGATTTTCTTCTCGAGTGACCAGTTGGTGAATAATTTGTTTCCCATATTAGTTTTTCTATTGTCAATACCAATGCAATTCGAAAGGATGCTCATCGGTTGAATATGGCAAAGACGAAACTGTAAAGTGTATATCTATTTGTCAAATAATCCTTCGCGCCTCTCCTGATGTGCATACACATTATCATCGACACGTCCACCTGTGTTTTCAGCGTAGGTACATTTGTCTTTCATCTTGATTTCGTTCTCTGTCTCTCTCTTTTTTCCCTACCCTTCACCTCCCTCCTCGCTCTATCTCTTTGTATGTATCTCATTTTTAATTAAGGTCATCGCGCACGCCCTCCACGAATTGTACATGAGCTTGCGGACATCTTACAAGCAAAACCTTGACGTACCGCAAAATCGCCGTTAATTGCGTACCCATTTTTCCAACGCTTATGCCACGACTCATTCGATGGTTGTATTCGTATATTTATCTTACATTCATTCATTTTATTCTCTCCTGTTTTTTAAATGTACAATATACATATATTGATATTATATATATATGTAGATATACATGGTTTAGATCACATTTGCTGAGTCGACAAAACTTGTTTATCGCATTTGCAGTATGAAAGAGCGCCGCGAAGACCGCTCAAAGTCGTCAAAGTACAATTCATTTAGAACTTGACACACCTGTTTCTGACCGCAGAGCAGAAATATAGAGGATACTGATTTTGAAATGGCCAACTTTTTTCAAATTGCGTGAACAGACATCTGCGAGGTGGCGTTTAAGGACACGAACATCGTTCAGTTTTAATTGCTTGCGTTTCCTATTAATTGTAATTTAGCAGAGGAATTTGATTTAAGATATAATTTTAGGTAATTGAGATGGTAGAGTTGTGTATTTTAAACGCAAGTTTCAAGAGTGTACATTAAATGAAGCCGAAAGCGCCATTTCGCAGTCGCTGTCTATTTTCGGTGTCCTTATCCGTATAAATTTATATATGATGAACAGAAATCATATATATGTGTGTATATGTATACACCGAAATACCGAATCGTTAGAAAAAGAAACAAGAATTCAAAAACAAACAAATAAGACGCAGACCACCTTTAATAGTTGCGTATGTATATATATGATATGCGATGGGTGTGTATTATATATATAAATATGTGAGATGGTACAATAGACGAGCGACGGTGTGATACGGGACGTGATCCTGGATCTTTTTGTGCGTATACGTGAAAAAAAGGTAAATAAATAGGCTTATATATCGATATGTAGATAGTCCTCGAAAAGAGTAACGGGTTTAATTTAATCATTTCGACTTCTCATAATTTTTGTACGTTATCATAGATGGAATCATAATTTTAGGCCGAATATACCAATACAATTAGTGTGAAGGCTACACGAAAAATGATTGATAGATTGATTGATTAATTGGTTGATTAATTGATTGATTGGAACAACAAATGAACATTTGAAAAAATTTTGAAAAATAACAAACAAGCTGAATAAAACAGACGAAAAATCGTAAATACACCGGCTGTATTATTTAACTATTGGCTACTTGCCAGTCACTTTTAACAAACAACATGTTGGTCATACTTGAGATAAGCATTCATAGACATAATTACAGCAGGAATCTATAGTTTACTGTAATAATTTGTACAATATTATATTATATAAATGATTTATGATTGCGGTAATAAAGTATACCAACATTGTATTACGATTTGGTACTAATTTCAACCCAAATGATAAATTAGAAACTCAATTCCGTTTTCTTTTGTTATTCTTTCTTTTCTTCATGTTGATAAATTTTGTGACAATTTCTTCAATTCAAATCACGAATAGGTACATTTTGATATAAAGTAAGTTTGTTAAAATTTTTTGGTTTACTCAGATTTTTCTGGGTAAATAAATGATATAATATTCAATCGCATTCAATAATTAGAACAAATAAAAAGTCAATATAATTGCACAAGCGTATCCTTGCAATTTATATTTGACTGAAATCTCAATTGATTACATTTCTCACATAAAAGTATGATACATTTGTTAAATAAAAATTATGTATAAATACAAACTCAATAAGTTTCTCACTAAATACAATAAAGTTATGGTATTTATCTCTCAGATGCAGCATGAAGTAATCTCTTGCAATTATGTTGGGCATTTTTGGGAAATAGAAAAAGAATGGAAAACTTCGGAAGATGATAGAGATCTATGGGAAATGAGAGGAAAGCTGTGGAAAATAAAAGAACATTTTGATAAATTAATTAATAAAAAATAAAAAAATTATTGCCGCTGTTCCCGACATTTCTGACGGTCATTTTTAAACCTCTGAATAAGGAATGACCTTCCCTCATAAGGAGGGAAGCTATAAAAAGGATAGAGGTCTATGAGAAATAGAAGCGGGGTTACGGAAAATTAAAGAGGTCTATGGAAAACCGGAAATGGGCTATGGGAATTGAATGGATCATTGGAAAGTGACGGAGGCTTATAGGGGGTCATCTAAAACGAATAAAGATCCATGGAGGTGACAGATGAGGTTCGCGGTGATTTTATATATGGGAAATTATACCTTCATGGACGAAAATATAAACCAATTTATAAATATTTTATATAAAATGAACTCTTGATTCAACCACGTTCAAAGTTGCAGCATTTCTTCGTTCGATGTTCATCCGCCTTTGCTGCTGAAGGTTTGATGAACTTGAATGCGAGATGCCTGGTCCACGCGGGTTAGTTTGATACAGAGACTGGGCAACTCTGAGAGAGAGGGAGAAAAGTGCATGCAGATAAGGAAAAAATTATTGCAGGCTCGAATAAAACCAACCGTATATCCTGCGTGTTACGAGATCGGGATAAATACTAAGGAGTCGCCTGGTGTCCTAAAGGCCCCTATCCGGTCCAGTAGAGTTCTGGGACACAAACCCACTGGATGACCACAGCGGTATGGTCGGTTTTTCGTGCGTCTGGCTCCTTTAGGAATAGCATTATCGCACCACTTGGACAGTACAAACCGCATCGTTGGTGGGGCTTAACCAGCTTCCAGGGACGTCAATCGAAGCATTCGTTCAACAGTACCCGTGAAGGCAATTTGATGGAGTCCAGCTAGTTCGAGTATGTCACGAAGAAATGATATGTGGTGATCACAACGGACCCACCAGCCTCTGGTAAGAAACCGATGACCCCGCAATATCCACCGCATACTCAACGAAACATAAGTACAGACGGGGTCTTGCGTCATTACCGGCGTTTGCACGAGGCAAACGAGCATATGCCCGGCGGAGCATCATCAGTGGCTTGTTCGAGTGTCATCAACTCTGATGCGACACATGAAGCATGCGGGAGGTCATGTGCAATTTTAAGCCTAACACACCCAGCTCTTACGGCGTTCGAAAAACCATAAAGCAAAATGCCCCCGATATGATCAGGGAGTTATATCGGAGGCTATGAGTTTGAAATACTTTTAAAGCAGAATCAGCCTGATCCCAAGAATCGAGAATCGATTCTCAAGATTGAACGTGAAAGCACGTTCGTAATGGAGGCAACGTTCAAGTCATATTCATCATCACGAGGAGCCGGCTGCAGGAAGAATACTCATAAACTGTAGACCGTCACGTTGTCTGACTTGGAAGTGCAACTTGAAGCGTTAGACAGACAGACTCCGTTTCCCTGCTCGTGGTGGTTGAGTATTGATCTTCTGGCCTATCAATCAAACCATTCTATATAATAATTATAGGCAATATACGAAGATCGATTGATCAAGTGTGCCTTTCTCACACTCAGATTGGTAAAGGCTGCTTTTTGCCAGAGGAAGACGACCACTTCTATGGATTCGAAATTCCCTCTGAACCCGGCTCAGGTACGCAGGGTCGCTACTCCCTGAAGATTTCTCTAAAGTCGTTCGATTACTCTCTTTACAGGAGTCACCAATTGCCTTGGTCTTTTTCCCTGTCACGAAAACTCTGTCTCAAACTTCATTGCGACAGAACGACTTCAGTTTGGCAAACTTCAAGATCTTGAAAACAAGATCAGTGTACTCACGCAAAACTTTATCTGCATTCATAGTCGATATCAAGTGGCTGTTAACGACCTTTAGCGGTTCAAAAATTTTTTTATTTCTAGATGAATGGCACACGTTCGAGACTCCGCGCGCACATGATACAGCCCGTTGAGCGGGCGGTGCCGCTCAGTCACAAAAGTTTGTTGCCCCCAATCATTCTATAAAAAATTTTAGTTCGTCGTTTGATTTGAAATTGATGTTGAAACCATCAAGTAAAATTATGGTTTTTTCCGTATTAGAGGAATTTATGAAATTGATGACAATATTCAATTTATCTTGTGATTTCATTTTTGCAGAGAAGTATCCTAAGAAAATTTCGTAATTAATTATGCTTATAGCACACAATTGAAATTTTTGAGATTTGATCGTACCAGTACATAAGGCATTCTTTTTTCAAACAAGTCTATATATCTATGATTATCATTAGAACCTATTTTCAGGACAGTTTTAAAACCTGGTAAGATGATAATATCTTTTCCTGTAGGGTGAGTTTCACAGAACAACCGATCGTATTCCATTAGTAAGTAGTTTCACTTAATATCTATGTAATAAGCGACTGGAGATTAAACATTGTGATATGTGAAGATTAAATTGCAATCTCTGTTAACATTGAAAAAAAGTAGAAAAGGTGGGCATTGCGTACGTTGACGCATTCCAAGAGCCAGTCCATGCACAAATACTCCGCCCAGTATGTAGCCGTAACTATCGCCAAGAGTTCAGACCAGAATTTAAAAGATTTACGTAAGTATCATCTCTCTGTAGTATAAAAATTGTCTGTAGTTTTTGTTTGTTTAATTTATCCACTCGTATTTTATACTTTGATATCAGCAAACTAATGCTAAATATCATAGATGCTAAATATCAATTAATAATAAATTTAATTCAATTTATTGTTAATTTATCTATTATATGTTTGTTCTCTCTTCATTTAAAAAAGTGAAAAAATCTCCGGAAAAGTGAAAAAGAGATTCACTTATAACTCCGAAAAAGTGAGAGTTTTTTTGTTTGTTTGTTCTTGTGTTGGTTTAGGATAACTCCTCACATCCTCGGGAGTACCACAGGTTGTATAAAAAGCTAAAAATCTTGATATTATGGTGAGAGTTTTACAAAAGAGTAATCCATGTTGGAACTCAAATTTTCTGTGTCAAATACCATTTTTGTTAACATTTTTTTTATATTTCAACACTTGAATCAAAAATTTATATTACTTAATAATTACTCTATTAAATGCGCACAATAGCCAACGATCATGTTTTCAAAGGTTTATATAATTTATAATTACACTCAAAGAAAACTGAAATACACCTCCAGTATATGGAGTTCTTTTTTTACCAATAAGCTGCCCTGATAGCCAGATTTATGTAAATTTTGTGTAAAATTTGTATAAATGCTATACAAAAAATTTATGCAAATCTAACTCCGCATTGTCCTGCATTATTTACATAAATTTTATACAAGCAACAAATTTTTTTGAATTTTCTAAGTTTTGAAAAACCAACAATTATTTTTTTTTCATTCGTTTATTAATTTCGACACAAAATTGTTTGATGTAAACAATTGATGTAAATAATGCAGCACGATGAGGAGTTACATTTACTCAAATTTTATGTAAATCATTTACATAAACGGTGGTTATCAAGGTGGCGTTCTTAATTCTCCAATTGGAGGTCTGAGAGCTCCTACTCCATTGAATTCAGAATCGACTATTGCTGATGACAAAATTCATTATTACAATAATTAATTATCAATAATCACTTTATTAAACATATTTATAAATAAAAACGTTAGACTTTGTAACGATCAGTGTTACAAAAATAGTTCCACAACAAACCAAAACGTGATTGTCGTTGTCGA